>OX451401.1:2754110-3014323 GCA_949629135.1 Eremobia ochroleuca | reverse complement strand
GGGCACAAGCGATTCTAGAATGATATTCAAAATCAAAATCAAAAGTCATTTATTCAAACTAGGCTGAGAATCAGCACTTTTCGAACGTCAAAATTACAAAAGACAGTCCCCCAAAACGCCCGCCCTTCACCACTTCCTAGTGCTTTCCCTGGGGAGAAGAAGTGGCGCAACAAACTCCCCAGTAGCACAGCTGTCTATTAAACAAGGACCGCCTGTAAAGAAAATGTAAACATGAAGAAATAGCATTGATAGTAGATAATTTTGAATTGTATAATCATTTCCTAGCTATCTATCCCGTATGTTGCACTTACCATATTTTGTCTCTGCATCACCCTAAAGTTGACTGATAGAAAATGCCTCAGGCATTAAGTCCACCTTTGTACAGTACTTTTTTTACTTGTGCATAAAGTTTTAATAAATAAATAATTAGTGTAGGACCCCGCCATGGTGTTTAAATTGTGTAAGGCGTATTTTACAAATAGATGGATAAGGTCTGTGTAATTTGATAAAGTCACATGAATAATATTAAAAATATATACAACGTGTAACGTTAAATGCGCAAAACCTCAGACACCCCAACTAATTCTTAATTCAATTGACCTATTTCACAGAGAAAATAAGTAATTAAAAAAATTGTAAAGGTTTTATGTGCTGTTTTAGTTTTACTGGCCATTCTGATCGTTTCTTGCGTCTGCGACAACGCTTTATCGAGGGAGGAGTCGTCACCGGGCCGCTGCGCCGCGCTGACATTGGGTTGCTTGACCTATTAATAAATAGACACGGCAACGTTTTTAATGAAGATGTTTTGAAAATGTGACCTATATTAAAAAGTGGTTCAATTAATTCTGCTCGTTATTCTGATCAAACTATTTTCAGGTTTTCCGCATTTAACGTTACACATTGTATATAATAAAATGGATGTTGTGGTAGAAATTATTCTCAGTCAAAAAGATAATAGTCGGCTTGATTAGGTAGCACTGAACGTAATTTAAGTATCACTCCTCACACCACTCGCGGAGGCTATTTAAATCACGCATCAAGTATACTAACTAACCTCATGAGTCTTCACGAAAATAAAAGTAAACCATTTACACTATACAAATGAAAATTTGTTAAAGCTACTAAATTTGTAAATTCTGGGCTTACTTTAGCTGGAAAGATAACATCGATAACGATTTATAATAAATAAAAATTACAACAGATTTAATCGTGCGTCATTTTCGTTACAGCTATTCAACCCTAAAGGCGAAGACGGATGGGAGTACACAACGCCCCTCAGAAAGCGCCTCACCCCAGCTACCGCCAAGTCAACGCCCCAACATAAAAACGGAGAAACCACCGAAAACACTAGATAATCTACTCAACAAACAACCTTGGGCAATTTAAATAAGGTAGAAATTCCTTTGTCACAGCAAAACGGACCTTGTAGGGTAGGACAACGTTCACAGTGACGCACTGTTCTAACGGCACCACACTTCGGCTATTTTCGGGAATCTTCGGTCGGAAGGGACAACAGTATCTCGTTGTCCTTTTCTAATAAAGCCGAATGATAGCCGAAGTGTGGTGTCGTATTTTTTAGAAATCGGGAAAGTTGGACCGTTAAGTCACTTTTGCCATAATTTTACGGTTTTGGAAGTCGCGCATGCATCTCGATTTTTTTATTAATATATTTTTTTTTATAAATGTTTCCTTTGAATTGAAAGCTAGAGAGGTTTCTTCACTATGAAAGCGTTATCGCTATGAGAGTCACGCAAATGCATTTTATTAAAATAGAAATATTAGGGCACAATACTTAAGCAATTTCAGAAAGACAATGTTTAAAAGCTGTAGTTGACTACGTGCACTACTTACCCATTTATTTGAAACTTATTGTTAAGTTTATTTTAATTTTACAAATTTACGAAATTATTTCGTATTTTTTGTGTAAAATTCAAAAGCATAAAGTCGCCTTTTTACGGCCATCGACTTTTTACGGCCACATTACATAGATATTGAATGTGAACATTCACGTTACTATGCTCCGATTCATAGATTCATATATTCACTAAGCGACAATTGACGCGCAACACGGTAGCAACGTTATACAGTAACGCGCAACGCCGTATTGTTACACAGAAAATGTTGAACGTTGTTGTGCGCAAAATGTTTAACAGCGACAATGAATACACACTTTGTATACTCAGCTGTCTAGCCTTTTCCCAACTATGTTGGGGGTCTGTATGTTCTAGTCTAACCGGATGCAGCTGAATACCAATAATTTACATGGATCGACTGACTATCTGACCTCCACAACCCAGTTACTGGGTAATACGATACCCCTTTATAATGGTTGTCAGGCTTTCGGGCTTCTAACTACCCGTAACGACTGTCAAAGATCCAAGAATGACCAACGGCTTAGCGTGCCTTTCGAGGCACGATGGCGTCTCGGTATGTAGATAGTTACCCATCCACGAACCAACCGCGGAAAGCGTAGTTTAACCTGATCGATCGACCTGCGCGGCTGTTATTACTTAGCCACGAGCCCCTCAAAATTTGTGAACTATTGAGGACGAAAAGTTAACGGCATATCGCACTAGCGTTTGTCCTGCCATCTTTCTTTTTGTTTTTCATTATCTGAAAGAAGGTAGCTGATTTTGAACTAGATGTGAAAGGCTGTGTAGTTTTGTTACGCAATAGTGAAATTAGTATGGCCAGGGGCTGTATTACGAAGTACAGACGCCAGCACATCAAGCTACCCGAAACTGTCACATTTTCACAATCAACTTTGAACCTTATGCTGTAGCAATAAAGTTAAAAATCTATTAAAGATATTTGACAGATTGTAGTAGCTTGATGTGCTGGCGTCTGTACCAATGCCATTATGAATCCAGTGCGAAAAAGGGATGGTGCTATCGGTCATGCACAGCTCCGTCTCTCTCACACTGAAATTAAACCGTCATAATGCGGCACCAGCTCAGTGAAATGCCACAGACTGAATTGTTTGGTCGGATTACAGGTATTGTAATGCTGACGTCACCGTACATTATATCAATATTAATACGTGAATAAGATCTGAAACGGTGAAGGAAAACATCGAGGGATGGAGAAACCGACATGCCCTAGAGTCAAATATTCGAAGACATGTGACATCCTCCAGCTTGCACTGGACCCGCGTGGTGGATTACGGCCCACTCCCTCTCACAGAGAGGAGGCCTGTGTCCCAGCAGTGGGAACATTATAGGCTGATTATTCTAAGACCTAAAATCGTGGCACAGTATTGTGAATGATTAGAAAAATACTTATCTTAACACTCTCAGCGCCATGTGGTCCGCCGGCCGCCCACATGGCCCGCTTCTCTAGAAAATTATGGCGCTGAGAGTGTTAAAATGATGTGGTCGAATCGGCATTTTGCCCAAATACAGCTGGAAATGTATCGACTAAACGATAATCGATTGATTTGCCTAAAAAACGAGACTTAACACAGATTACGTGAATGAAAACTTGTATAGACGCCAGCACATCAAGCTACCCGAAACTGTCAGATTTTCCCAATCAACTTTGAACCTTATGCTATAGCGTTAAAGTTGAAAATCTATTAAAGAAATCTGACAGATTGTAGTAGCTTGATGAGCTGGCGTCTGTACTATTTGTAACTGATTTAGTTGCTGTTTTCTTATCTTTTCTGCACAATAACAAAAATATGCACTAATCAGTAGTGTCCAGTAAATATTGGTTATATCGACTACACTGATATTGAGAAGCGTTCAAGCTTTAGTGAGGTAGAGGAGTCGAAAATATCGACTCTCGATTTAGTCGATACATTTTCAAAATTAATCTGTCCTGTCAGCATGCGCGACACTATTTTATAAGTTTTATTTTATAATTTATATTTTCTTGTAAAGTCTCAATCTTATTATGGCCTATGATAGATGATTCAGCAATAATACTTGTAAATAATGTTATATTTCAAATTGCAACGCTTATGTAAATTCTGTTCGATTCGAACACGCGATGGGCACCGTATGAGCCACGCATGGACTTAGAAATAAAATAAAAAAATAGATACGTTTTGGTCGAAGTACGGTAGTGTAAAAGTCGCGAATTTAATGAGTATTATGAAAGAAATGTTATTATAGTGAATAGTTGGTTTTAGTCGGCAGCTGTAGCGTTGTGAGAACTAAGGTATGGTTAAACTAATTTGTAAAATATTACAAGTTTTCAAATAAGAATTCTCTTTGGTCACCGTTGAATTTTTGCGTAAACACAAGCAAAACGTCATCTGTATTCATGTTTTAATGCAATTGATATGTCAGTCGATATAAATCGCCGTAGAACCCATTTGAAACACTTTCTATATTTCTTTTTAGAATAAAACAGATCTTTTGGAACATATTCGTGAAACAGCTAATGAAGCCTCATGCAAAACTTTTTCATACAATGATCTTCGAAAGTCCATTAATTAGTTTCGATTACTTTTTGTATGCTACTGTAGTTTGTATGTAGTGCAAAAAATTATATTATTATTAGTAATATCCCGATATATTGCTTATTACTCCGTGTCAGACAGTGAACAATGTGTGACATATCTATGGTAAAAATAATATATAGAATGCTACAGTCCGTTCACGTTATTTTACCTCTGATTTTGCATCACTGTCCAAATCACAGTGATCTTTACTCTCATTTATTCATGTAATACTTCAAGCACATATCGCTCATCCAATAGAACAATGACGTAATTACGTTTTAGCTATTTTTCAGGAGAACGTTTTAAAAGTTTGAAATTGAAAATATGATATATTTCCAATGATTATGCTAAAATATTCAATATTTTTATGTATGTTACTTTAATATCAATAATAATTTGTAATAATTTCATGAGAAAACTCAAGAAAACATTTTGGTAATTACGTCGTTGTTCTATTGGATGAGCGATATGTAGATGCTGCTGGCCGCGCTTGCGGTAAGGCTTGATTGCTCCATCCTCTCCCACTGTTGTAAGCGACATCTGGCGGGTTGATGCGACTAACAAACTTAATTTTTAACCGACTTCAAAAAGGAGGAGGTTATTATTTTTATTTTATGTAAATTGTTAATTAAATTATGTTATTATGTTTGACTTATTGTAATAGATTTGAATTAAGAACATTAAATTGTTATGAATGGAATTGAATTAATAGTGTTGTGTGTGTAATGTGACTGTATGAGTGTATTATTTCTATTATGAGTCAATGATACTCGAATTAAAGTGATTTTATTTTATTATTATTTATAAATGCCATAGGCATTTTATTTTATTTTTATATTCTTATATGATTGCTGTTGGGTTGGTGCCATTTACAAGTTTGTCAACATTATTGTGAACTTTATTGTCATCATTATAAGGTTGCTGTTAGGTTCCTGCTGTCAGAGGTAAAATAACTTCTGAACGAACTTAACAAAGGATTGTTTGGTATTTGAATAGCGTTAAAGTCGCTGTTGGTAAACATTTGTGAAAACATATATTGAAAAACAAGATGGCGGCGTTAGTTCCGATTTTGGCCACCCGCCAAAAGATAGGTATAGCAAAACATAGGTGGTGGTAATAATTTACACTATAAGAAAAAGGAGGAGGTCCCATAGCTAGACATAAGCCCCACTAAACTTGACTACCCTTCTGGATAGTTTAACGACGCGGTTTTTTGGGATATTACTAAACTTTTTACTTTAACACTCTGGTCTTCAAGCATCCTTGTCCGATGTCCACGGGACTCTAAACTTCACCTAACGTTAGTCAGTAGGTGCTCACATTTCTAAGTCCACTGTACGTCGGTTCACTTGTAATAATTAGCTAAAAGACTGACAATGTGAACGAAATCAAACGGAATCGACGGTCACGTGCAAAATTATGATTAATTATGAATTATTCAATCACATAGACTTATTTAATTACATAGTTGTAACTACCATGTTGTATATTTAAATAAAAAATTAAATTATTTTATGTGTTTCGTTTTTACTCTTGTTTTTATTCCCTAAGTAGGTAACAATATAATGTTTACACATTTCCTTAGGGACCTTCAAACGCACCTCTTTGGTAACGATTTGCTACAGCGCCTTTATCACGTCGCAGTAAGGGTGGTTTTCGTAATTCTAGTATATATGTATTTCTACAGTTTATTAGTGTTAGATGTTAACATTAGGTAACCAAGTATGTTGGCTTAGTATGGGAAATAAAACAAGAACAAAAAGTTTCAAGTTGAATATAATTCTCATTGTAAAAAAGTAACGAATATGGAAACATTTCATAAAAAAATATCGCACAAAATTATAAAGTTTCAGGATTTATTAGTTCAATATCTTCAATCGACAACGAATTTTGACCACTGAATCGAGTCCATCTTGGTTTACCTTCTTGCCAGATTTTATTTTCTCGAACCTGAAATAAGTATTTATAAACTTATTAGTAAAATCTACAATCTGACGTTTTATTTCACGCTGTTTTACAAAACCGCTAATCGTTGACCCGCTGCTTGAATGCAAAAAGTTTATGCAATTCTGCGTTTTCAAGTTTAGTAAATATGGGAAAACGTTGTTCAGTTGTTTTACATAACGGAGCTGTTTTGTAAAACAGCGGATTCTACAATCCATTACATAGACAAGAATTCATTTGACGGTTTACTATTGTGTTCCATAATACTGTATCAATATGTAGCTATAACGAAGTACCCAATCTGTACGATATTTTGTGACTACACATTCATACAATATCATAAAACAGGCATTGTAGACTAACAAATTAATTCTTGTTGATGTAGAGTATACCTTTTTGAGGCTGAATGTGGTGACGACCAGTGGCTAAAGCCTCGTCTCTCGCGTATGAAGCAGTGGGTTCAAATCCAGCCAAGTACCTACCAATGTGACTTTTTCATTTCATATGTACATTCTGAGTTTATCTTGGACATCACTGACATCGCTGAAGGGAAAACATCGTGAGGAAACCTGGATTCATAGCAAATATAAGTCTGAAATCGCCAACCTGACATGAGCAGGCGTGTTGATCAACGCACGTGCCGTCTGCATGAGAAGAGCCGGGCGATTCTGTAACCATCTCACCGTGAAAGCTTGGGTGAAGTGAGCTGTCATTCGCTAGGGACTAACACTATTCAGTCCTCACATCACTTATGATTTCACAGTGAGATTTTTACAGAACCGACCGGCAGGCCTTTGCCCTGAATTGGTACCGCAGTAAGCTGGTATTATTATTATACATTTGTAATAAACGCACCAAAGAACGACTTCTTCTCACACGGCGTGCCCTTAACGACGGTAGAAGTGGGCGCAGTCAGGACCCTGAAGTTGACCTCATCGAAGTCCATGGATTCGTACAGGAACCGCGACTGTCTGTCGCTCAGGATCCAGAGGTTGCCTTCTCGGTCTACCTGGATTTTATCGGTAAGGGTTACGTGGTAAGTTTATTATTATTATTATGTACTTCATAAAAATCTTAAATTCATTCTATGACAGACTATGCACAGCCTAAACCGCTGGGTCATAAGCATGATGGAAGAGTTTCTTTTATTATGAAGGTTATTGAGGAAGAATTTTTGAAATCCTCTGAAATTTCCCTAAAGGGGCTAAATAGAGGACGAAAGGTCGTCATTTTAGCAGATGGGAAACCCTATGGGGTGCATGGCTTATTAATTATAACTATACCAATGCCTGTACTTAGATATTACGTCTGACAGTAAAGAAAGTCTCCCAGCCCTTTTCCTACAATTATTTATGATGGCTAGTTTTTTGCTTATCGAGTTCAGTCAGGCCCAACAGCTGCCAAACAAGCCATTATTTTGGCTGGTAGAGGGTGGTTGATAGTGGCCAAAAGTCGAACATAGTAACGTGTAAGAGGTGACGTCCAACCAACTGCTAACGTTTCTACCAAAATCTACCACGTACAGTCACCCAGCATAAATACCTTACAATAACGCAAAATTCAAAAGCGTTTTGCGTTTGTAATAAAACTGCAACATCGAAAAACCTATTTCATAATCAAATCAAAAGTCATTTATTCAAATTAGGCTGAGAATCAGCACTTTTTGAACGGTAAATTACCTAAGACAGTCCCTCAAAACGAAATCCAGTCACTATAAAATATATTACCTATACTTTAGAAGAAAATCGCTGTTGAATGTTGCGTAAGTGCAAATTAATTAAATTATGCTCGTGACTGTACTAAATGTTCTACTTATAAATTAATACATACTTTGACGTCATTCGGAAATTCCATGATATTACAGTCGCTGAGGATCAAGGGAGTATTGTCACGGTTAAATTCTTTGTCCATGTTCCAACATCCTAATCCATTTTTGCATACCTGTTGAAAAGGAAGTAGGTAACTTACGACGAAAGACAGATCGCTACTAATGATAGCCAGACATAATCATAATTATATCAGATCTGTCCTTGAATGTCGTCTATTTACCCTCCCATCGATAGTTAGCGTGGGGCGGTAAGATTCCTTAATCTCTTATAGATTATTGGTACATTAAAATCAGGGTTTTTTTTACCTCCGGTATGTCAAAACTGGTGATAGATAGGTTCGGCCGCTAAGCGAACCATACTTAAAATATATTTTCAGGTGAAAGGTATACCTATGCGCGAAAAACAAAAAATACGGTGTCATATGAGGAACGAGTGTGCGGGGGCGTATTACCTTACTTGTCGGGTGGGGGACCTGTGTAGCCGGTGCTATTTATTTGTAACTATATTCCATAACGCGGCTCTAATTCCGATCCAGCCTGTCCCTTGCTGCCCTCTCCCAGCGACACCCTAAGCCGAGGTCCGTACCCCACAGGGGGTGCCCTTAGCGTGTAGTCGCTTAGTGCTTAAGTTTTTTAAGCCCTGGCTGGAGGCCTTAATTTATTGAGGCATCCACAGGCAACTATTAAGCAGACGACAACCTCATTGGTTGAACTGAGAGATACCATTCATAAAAAAAAAATAAAAAAAAAAACAACGCGGCTTGTGGTAGGAGTTCACTGCTAGAAATAATGTAAGAGAAAATCGTTATGCCCCTCCATGCGACTTTCTGTCTCTCCCTCTTAGTCTCTTTCTATTATATTTTTAAAGGTGTTTGCCGGCTTTACACAGGGAGGATTGGCTAAGTGCTTTATTTATATCACCTGTGTATAAAACAAAACGTTAGTCGATGGATCTATATCGCAGGCTGTGGCTTGTGACTTGGGCCCTCTGTCACCAATTATCTGGAAAAAAGAAGAAAACCATGAAATATTTCGGGTAGGTACTGATCTGAAAAGTGTCTGCCATATAAAATAAAGGAGCAAACAAATGAGCACTGTTCAGCTAGGTATGTTTCCCTAATTTCTTTCTTCGGCGGTGCCGTGATGAAATCGTCCGCAAAATGATGGTTTGGGTTTGACATTACGTCATTACGATGTCAAAATGAACCCAGAATATGTAAACTGAACCCAGCATTGCATAAATATGTTAGCGGTCACGCCCTTTATACCTGGAGGCTTTTATTTAATTTCCATTTATTAATTTTTGCTTGAGTACGTATAGTTTTTTATTGTATTTCTTGGTATATTGGCGTTGCTAGCTGACATATGGCAAATAATTTAATTTAGCGTTCTGTGTCTTGTAATGTTAATTGCTTTGCATACCTTGTATTGTATTCAGTCAAGTATATTTTCTAACTGAACAGACAGCTGTGCTGCTGGGGAGTTTGTTGCGCCACTTCTTCTTCCCAGCGAAAGCACTAGGAAGTGGTGAAGGGCGGGCGTTTTGGGGGACTGTCTTTTGTAATTTTGACGTTCGAAAAGTGCTGATTCTCAGCCTAGTTTGAATAAATGACTTTTGATTTTGAAAAAAAGCTGTATAAGGACGATATCTTCTGCGACTTTTATTTTTTGGAAACCTAAGCTTCCCTCTGTCTCCTCATTGTGTAGATGAACTGTCCTCACACAAACCTCAACTCCATTGAATATGTCTTCTTGCGACGCATTCTTATCCCTTAACAGCTTCGTTGACATTTTGAACAGTTTAGTGCTAGACGTCGGATGAAGATACAAATCGCAGAAACTGAAAGTTGATATTTAGAAGATTGACAGTGCATTATCAGCAGAGCATGACATAGGTGTCTCCAATCGCACACCATTTGGACCGACCTTCGGCTACTCGCAATTAGCTGTAACGATCTTCGTAGGATAGTACCAATCATCCTGTGAAGATCGTAGCTCCACCTAGCCCGAAGTAATTCTACTCTGCGTTTGATTGAGAGTAGAACTTCATTACCCACGGATTTTCAAAAGAAACTCGTCGGTTAATTATTCCTTTGAGTTTCTCGCCATTTCTTCTACGAAAGAAACACCGATCAGGAATGGTCTGTGGTCACAGCTTGCAACAAATTAGGTTCAACAATACCAGCTCACCCATCCTTCTTTGGCTGCGATAAAGTCGAAGAAGATACTCCATCACTCCAATAGAAGTCAATACCTCCAACTTTGTAGACCCCAGCGTGGGGGTCAAAGTGGAAGTAATGGTTCTCAACCCGCCAAGCAGTGTCGTCATTAATGCTGTACACGATGAGGGCGTTTGACCCCATATCCGTGATATATGCGTAGCTGGCGCTGCAATCTTTGCCTAAGGTTTCTACGGACTGAAAAAAAGGAGAGAGGTGTCGGTGGACGCTTGGATGGAACCAAGTTCCTTTCGCTTTTGCGCGCACTGATCTAGCTCTCATTCGCCAAGTGCATTCAGAAACTAAATTTGCGATACAGAACTTCGTTCCAAAAACAGCATTCTGAGATGCTGCTGTTCAATCATTCTTAAGATTCGTTGTCAGGGAGTTAGTTCTTCTGTAAAATTTTACAGTGACCACATTATTGCTCTGTGAATATGTCCACCATAAATATGCCCACCATAAATAGTTGCCCTAGGTGATAGGTACACACACAGGTAAGATATGTTTAGTGTCTGAGGAGGGAGGAAGGAGCGCCGCAAGTTCGCAACGTTTTTATCCACAAATGAATTAACTTTAAAGGTAGTATTCAGGTAGTTAAGTAATTCCAGCTGGTCTGCTCTTGCATTGCAATGCTTGCCCATTTTAGATGCGGTCACTGGCAGTTAACATTATCTCACTAACTCCATATTTATATGCGCACGACCAAAGAGTCACCATCTCTGTTCCCTTCCACGTAGGTATAACGCGTCAGCCTTCGAAGCTTAGAGTGAACAGACATCTTCTTGGGCCACTTGTTCCATCTTAGGCCTCATCCATCGCTTTCCATCAGACGAGATCGAGGTCAAGAACAAGCCCATTTCGCAATAATAATAAAAAATACTGCTCGAAACTACGAAAACCAGTAAGTACACTACTTGACCTACTTACAATGCTAGTCAGTACGGATGAGTCTCTTAACACATCTCCTTTGAGGATGTACTTCTTTATTAGCGCGTCTGTCGTCAAGTCGAACACTAGCACGGCTGGATCTGATACTTGTATCACATCCCCTGTGGAATTCAATACGTCTAGGTAATAACAATTAAAAGAACGGTTAGCAGTAGTAAGAAGTCGTGTACCAACTATAGCACTACGGGTACCTACTGTATAACAATTTATGATGTATTACATATGTAGGTATATTAAGTACCTAAATTAAACCTCCGCCAACCGTGTGTTTTTTTTTTGCACACCGCCAACCGTCACGGACGATATCGTCCCAGGCGATAATTTAACCCACTTAAAGGTAGGGAACAACTCAGAAAAAAAAACAGTGAATATGTTATAGGTCTCGTTTTTCTATTCCCATAGTTTTTGACTTGAATGATTTGTCCCCTGGTGAAATAAAATTTCGTAATCGCTGCATAAATCGTAATTTCGAAGGTTTCACTAAAATATCGATATCTTAGATATAGATTGGTTTTAAGAAGAAATGTTTTGGGGATTTATTCTTCATATAAAGGGCTTTTAAAAACACTAATTGAATCTTACACCGCTCAAAAAGTATATTTATTTTAACATCCGAAAACGGTATATTTTTAAAAGGAACGTTTTTCAATAAAAATAAGTATTTTATTGGAAAACGTATAATTATTATTAAGAAATTTATACAAAATGGCTTATAATTTACAGAAAAATGTAAGAATAATAGAAAAAAGAATATTTAAATAAGAATAAAAATATTTATTTGCATTCAAAACAGAGGTGCACTCGATGTTCATTGACAGGCTGCGGTTCCGCAAAAAGAACCCGCTTCGGTGTTTGTTTCACTGTTCGCTGTTTCAATCACATGTAATGATTTTTATTACACTCAATTTTCATTCAGAGCACTGATAATGATGATAATGTCATGAAAAATATTTATATTTCACATACCTAAAAATTCATTAAAGTTACGTTGACAACCGTATAATACGGTTGGCGGAGGGTTAATATGGGTGTTGAGTTAGGTACTTACTTAAGAACAGAATCGACACGAAAAATTTTATGACATTGAAATAATGCGACATGAACTCACACATTT
This sequence comes from Eremobia ochroleuca, assembly GCA_949629135.1. Taxonomy (NCBI): domain Eukaryota; kingdom Metazoa; phylum Arthropoda; class Insecta; order Lepidoptera; family Noctuidae; genus Eremobia; species Eremobia ochroleuca. The sequence continues at coordinate 3,001,820 of OX451401.1, read as the reverse complement.
TTCCCGATGGGGGTAGGCAGAAACCACAGTATACCACCAGCTACAATCCTTATATTCTTCCTGTTACATTTACGTTGGTCATACAATTAACTGTTACCTAGTTACCCACCCAGGTAGGTACCTAAGGTAGGTACCTAAGTCAGAGATGAAGAGTCATCTTTATGTTCCTGCAATTCCAGGTGTGTTTCCTTCCAGGCCTCCAGCTCATCACGTTACAGCAAAAAAGCCCGTAAAGAATTCGTGGACGTTTTTTGCCTCAAAATAATGTCCAAGTATCTACATGTAGTCTAAAATAATTTTATAAAGAAAAAAATGTTGGTTTTCTGTATGTTTGTTCGTTACATTAAAACGGCCATGACCTGGATTAGGGCATAGGATATTTTTTATCCCGATATTCCTTGGGGCGCAGCTAATGTAAAAGTACTTACCAGCCATATCGGACACTCCATTATCCACAACCCAGAGACGATTGCACTTGTCAACGTGAATCCTGAAGGTGGACACGACAGTTCTGTTGGAGGTGATTTTGCCGTCGGGGGTGAGACATCCCTCATTCCAGTTCGGGTATGGATACAGAGGTGCATCTTGAGTGTCATTTAGGTAGACGAAGTTCAGGGAGGAAGGGATGCCTGGTAACAGAAATACCTCTTATAGGTTAGATTGATGCTGTAGGAAAATTATTTTTACTGGAGAGTAAAATGCCACCTATATACCACGATCGAGGGAAAGTCAGACGTAAGTAGGTACCTATACTTAGTAGGTACACCCAGATCTCTTTTTAAGTGTAATGCAATAGGGGGAGAGTTATATTGCCATAAACCGGGAAAATTCTGGGCACGAGATGCCACTGAAAATTTAAACCCCAAATGACCCGAATATCGTATCCAAGACCCAACGTATCTACACCCGGGTCAAATAGGTACATACATGTCTACTGCGTTTTTCCTAAAAACAAAATAAAAATGAAGTCCTAGCCTTTTTTCCACCGAGGTATTGTGATGAACAATTTCTCCCTCCACCTCGCTATCCCAGTCGGCATGTTGTTGGTGGGTATATACGTCCCATTGGCTAAAGACGACTCCCTTTCTTTGCAGCAGTCATGGCAGGTCCATGCAAAGTCCATGAACTTCCATTGGAATTTCGGAGGTATCAGCGAAGCCGCTGGATATAAGAACAAAAGAACTAGAATTACGGGAAAATTGGACATGTTGTTTCGAACGGTTTTTTTTTTTGGATTTCTGTAATTTTTATTGACTTTTTCACATTTTATGCTTACTAACTAAAATTTTGTTTTGTCTTTATTGACATTACGTGTCTATGACATTGCGATGATAGGTGATACCGTGATACCTTAGAGAAAATGGATGGCCAAGGAGGCAGTGATAGCGTGTAAGTAGTAGGAGGTATTATTATGAGATTTATGTCCAAAGTAAGGTTGCCTGTTGCATTTGTTGGATGTGACTGCTCCAATGGGTTAGTGATTCAGTGCGAGTAGTGCGATTATGGACCCATAAAGCAAACTCAGTCTCACTTCCTGGCTCTTTGTGCAATAAGTACTTACTACCTGCGTTATGAAGAATCTGCCAGAGACCACTGCTAATTAATGCTGTCGCTGTGGCTGAGTTCTGGCTGAAGCTAAGTTGCTTTACTTTTTTCTAAAACCATCAACAGCAAATCAAGCTATCCGAAACTTTCAAATTTTCCCAATCTACTTTGAACCTTATATTTTGGCGATAAAGTTGAAAATCTATTACAGAAATTTGACAGATGACTTAAAAAAATTAACAGATAACAAGTCAACATTTGACAAATTAATTTCATATTCATGTGGGCCTACTCGGCGCGCCCTCGTTTACTTAAAATACCTGCTCATGAGCTAAACTGCAAATAGCCTTATACTGGCTTTAATATTATAACACCACAACACTATCATATTTATTTTTTAGTAGAATAACTGTTGTGATTATTGTAATAAGCATAAAAGTGAAAGTTTACTTTTAGAAACACTTATTTTATTTACGATGGAATAACTAAACGTGTTAAACGTCAAAACCAAGTTCCATTTCAGGCTCAAAATAAATTGATCTCTTTGGCATAAAGTTTTGGTCCGTCTCTATTTTACGCAAGTTCATTTTGATTTATTGTCTCCGTCACGCTTGAACTATGCGCAATAACTAATTTAGATCCGTGGAAAATCACGCAATTCAGCCAGATGTCACGCAAATAAAATGTTGTTCAATAATCCAATTTAATATTTGAAAGAATCTATTGAATGACATCCTGAGGCCTTGGTGTGTTGTTATCGGGAAGTGCATCGGTGTATTAGCTGAAAAAATGTCAACGGAAAACGAAGAAACTGTGATTAACAATGGTGTAGTGAACGCAGAGCCGAGTAAAGAAAAACGGATCGGCTGCGCTCATTACAAACGTCGCGCAAAGTTCGTGGTAAGAATTAGATCATAAACAGATGTTAATTAATCGATTTAAGTTGATTAATTTGGTTTTTATGCGATAGCCGGGAAAAAAACAGTCACGGTCTATATATAAACACAACATCGTAGAAGTCTTCGGATAGTGACATGCGGATTTCAGAAACAAAGATAAAGTCAACGAACTGGAAGGCGCGCATCATGCGCTTTTATTGCGGCGAAGTAAAGGAAGCAATCCTTAGCTTTTCCCCAATATGTTCTCACAAGATATGGCATTGTATAGGCAAGATAGATACCAGTTATTGGATGTTATTGACCTGTTTTTAGCACTATCTAGAGTTCAGCTTCAAAGATTTGGTATTTGCAGTTTGGTACTTAGATGATTTTATATTTAGAACATTGAATGTAACATGATGGAGAGTCCTTTGTTTGCTAAAGCACATAAGTCAAAGTAGTTAAATTATATTATAAAATAATATTAAATATTAATTAATATGAGTCACTACTGTTTTGGATATTTCATTTTCTTGGTTGCCTAGAGATAGGCTGGCTTCTTAAGTTGAAAATGCAATGATCAGGTACCAAAATAAGGGGTGAAAATAGACTGCCCTATCTAGTTAAATTATAGCCATAGATCAATATCAGCATGATTGATAAAATGATAACAGGATGGACAGTGAAAGTCACTACAATTCATCTAAAATTATTTAACAAATCAAGACTTAAAAAAATTATTTCAGTTTTCATTTCAATTTTCTTTTATATTTTTTTTCAGCAATTTTCTGCGTCCGGATAATTGAACTTTAAAAACAAATTAAATATAATTTTCAGACACCATGCTGCAACAAAGTTTACGTTTGCCGATACTGCCATGATGAAAACGAACAGCACTATTTCAACCGGAAGTCAGTCACGGAGCTCATATGTACAGAATGCGACAAGAGACAGAAAGTGCAAGAAGAGTGCGAGAACTGTGGAGTGCGGTTTGGAAAGGTGAGTTAAAAAGTTTAACTTGACGTCTTGATTTGGTTAGTTGGTCTATTGATCCAAAAAAAAAAAAAAACATTTAGTCACCACAATGTTCCAACAAAAACAGACACCATGGGGTATGGTCTTCCACACCATTGGTCCAAAATTATTTGGTGAATAAGTGCCTAAGTTTAAATTCATTTATTCATTAAATATAAGCTTACAGTTTACACCAAATCGCTTATATCTATGCTAATTACACTAATATTAAATTACATGATAATGTCAACTAAAAACGAAGACTAATAAAAAAGAAAAGAAAAATTATGTAAGACCTAAAATTTACAAACAGAAACAACCACATATCAACTTAGGAACTATACAATTACTTTTTCACATTTAGATAAATATATACAAATGTTTTGTGATTGTACTTTGCTAAGGAGGTAATTTGGTGATACTTAAGTAATTTAGTTGACAAATAGGAATTTCAGCTTTGTCTCTTATTCATAGGTCTTATTTACAGGTCATCATCATTTTACTATAATAAAAGTATATTACTTGTAAATGTGTAAATTAGACACCATTCAAGCACTGCAATAGCCTTGGTGATTACATATTTGGTAGACATTTTCATTATTCAAATAATAGGTGTATTCAAAACACAACACTGGGCTCCAAAACAATGACAGATGATGTGGTTCTAAAGGCTACCCAACTTAAATGGCACTGGGCAGCACATGTCTGCTGCATGCCGGACAAACTGTGGGCCCAAATAGCACAGAACTGGTGCCCTGAGGCAGTGGGGGAGTCGCGGTAGACCACGTGGGAGATGGCGAGACGAGCTGGATAGGGTCCATCAAAACTGGAAGGAGGATGTGCGGGCTCGCCAATGATAGTAGGAGTAGAGGGAGGCCTTTGCCCAGGAGTGGAAAATCCTAGGATTTAAAAAAAAATAGGTACTCGTGAGTTCATGACACATAATTAAGAATAATTACTTAGTTTTGCCAGTCTCAAAATTTGTAAAAACAGTAATAGTGTAGATAGTAGATAATAAATTTTATCTTATCTGGCCACTGCTTTTTAATGCCATCATCATGAAAGTATGAAAAATATAAATTCATACTTAAACCGCTTAAAAAATCCAAGATTATTGATATCAAACAATTAATTTACCAAAACACAGTGATGTCATCATTTGATCAGCATTGGACGTTTTTGTACTTTCTAACGTGACGATGTTATCGTTGACGTCCACGGCATCACGATAAGTACACAGGGAATAGAATACATGAAAACATGTGAAGACGCTTTTCCGTCCACAATGACGTTATATCGTGCACATAAAAAATTGGCTACTAAAAATACGTCAATTTACGTCAGGCGCTGAATAATTTGACAGGACTAAACTAATATTTATCTTCTGTCCTTTTCTTAATTAAATAGAAAGAAAAAGACGCACTGAACTTAAATTTAGTTTAGTTTGTGAGCAAAGGAATCGGCGCCATTGTCTATCAGATCTATTCAAAAAAGTAAGATCAAAATATATTTATATCTTATATTTTTGTAACCATATTTGGCCCGTGGCAACAACAATAACAGCCGCACAGGTCGATCGATCAGGTTAAGCTACGCTTGCCGCGGTTGGTCTGTGGATGGGTGACCATCTTTACATACCGAGACCTCTCCGTGACTCGGAAAGCACGTTAAGCCGTTGGTCCCGGCTGTCATTCGTCGATCTTTGACAGTCGTTACGGGTACTCAGAAGCCCGAAAGTCTGACAATCAGTCTTCCTAGGGGTATCGTATTACCCAGTAACTGGGTTGTGGGGGATCAGATAGCCAGTCGCTTTATGTAAAATACTGGTATTCAGTTATCCGGTGAGATTGGAAACAGAGCCTAACATAGTTGGGAAAAGGCTAGGCAGACTGATTGATTTTTGTAACAAACTACAGTGTGGTGTTTTTTTGTGTTTTCAACCAATTTCCAGAATTAATCGTCCCATATCTTAATTTCCGCAGTACACATGCCTGATCTGCAACCTGTTCGATGATGATGACAAGCGACAGTACCATTGCGAAGGCTGTGGCATCTGCCGCGTCGGTGGCAGGGACCGGTTCTTCCACTGCGAGCGCTGCAACATGTGCCTGCCAGTACAGCTGCAGCAAGTCGGCCACAGGGTGAGTATACAGGCATTATTGGCTCACTTATTTCAAAAAGTAACCTAAAATATTGAGCCGTGCTTGACGCATCTATGAAAGTATTTCTGTTCGTCAATCCCTTTTTAGTGTTCCGTCCCCAAAGGGCGCCAACGGAACCCACTAAGTCTCCGCTGTCCGTCTGTCCATGCATCCGTCCGTTCATCTGTCTGTCAGCGGACTGTATCTCATGAACCCTAATAGTTGGACAGTTGAAATTTTAAGTGTATTTCTATTGCCGCTGTAACAACAAATTACAAAAATAAAATAAAGTTAAAAGGCGAGGGGTTGGGAGGGTTAAGAGGGGCGGGAGAGGTTAAGTTAAAAGGGGTCTCCATACAAGCAACGTTTTTATCGTTTTTTATTGCCTTGTGGTGCGGAACACTTGTGTGCGAGTCCGATTCGCATTTAGCCGCTTTTTTCTAACAACTACAAGCCATATTTTGTTGTATTCTAAAAAATTGAAGCCGCAAAATATCCGACTCCTAAGATACAGGTCTGCGTACCTAGTTTAGGAGCCCGGAAAACTGACAAGAATTTTAAACTTGGTAGTACAACCCACTGGTTCCGTATGCTATGTACTGTGTTGTTATTTTTTTTTTTGATGTACTGTAAAATTATTATTATTATTATATCGATCCAGCACCGTAATTGCGTAACACACTATTACTCTCAATTTGAATCATTTTGAAGCATATTGCTAATCCATTGCTCCATATGTTCGAAGAATGTATCTGCTCAACAACGTAAATAACGCAATGAATGTTGTTGAACTGTCAAAATGAAACCCATTGCTACTCATAGTGTGTTACGCAATTACCTTGCAGATTGGGCAAACTATTATTGGGATTTTTTATTAAAAATTTCTCAGTAGCAGCCCACTTGATGGCACGAGGTTCGCCCCTATTGAATACCACTTCACATGACGTGAGTGACATGCAGGTGTACCGGATACCTCTGTCTACCCTTTCGGGGAATACAAGCGCGGTGTCATGCCATGTTCCAATCCACAGTGCGTAGAAAACGTATCCCGCTCGAACTGTCCCGTGTGCCTCGAGGACATCCACACGTCACGCATCCCGTGCCACATCCCGGACTGCGGACACCTGCTGCACCGGCCCTGCTTCGAGCAGCTGCTGCATTCCGGACACTACGCCTGTCCCACGTGCCAGACTAGCATGATTGATATGACTAACGTGAGTTTGAACTTCCAGCCTTTATCGTGTCGCTACGATACGTATAACAATACAGGTGGCAGGGACGTCAACGCGCAATCTGTTACATTGGATTCAGTACATGATTCTAGACCCCCTTTTTTTTGGGTGGGAAATTATCAAATAACTTCTCCCGCTCTGGGAGGAGCGGGAGGGCGTGTCAGACTTTTACTGACTTAAACCCACCCGTGTTCCTTCAGTTGCCTGTGCCAAGGGTCACGGTAACTCTTTCGAGCAACCCGCGACCCTGGCAAATTCTAGACCCCCTAGGGTAGAAATTATTCGTCGGTTACAAAAAAAAAAAAACACTTGCTGTTTCATAGAAAAGTGTATATCTACGCGGTCAGAATTTATAAGTCCTGCCATCCTGTATGTGGTGAAGAAAATTTGTTTAATTATTTTTTTCCAGTACTCCATAGAGCCACTCCCCAATGTCATAAAAATATGTTTGACACTATAGTCTATCTATTCAAAAAAGTAAAAAAAAAACTATATAGCAAAGGAGATTTTACACGTTTAATATGTCTCCTTGAACCTTCCAATGTTGATGTTCGTACTTACAGTCGTTTCACCTTTTTTTAACTCTGACAGCAGCAACCCATTTTTTTTTTTTTTCCGGCGATGAAAATGCCTAACGCATACCACGCCGTTCGGGGAGACGACGTGGTTATGTGGGCCTCGCACCCACTAAAAACTCCCAAGAACAACCTTATTCTAACGTGAATAAAGAATATTGTTATTTTTGACAGTGATGCAACATCGATGAGGTTGAAATAACTATTAAAGGACTGTAGTTATGTCCTACGGTATTCTGCTGTGGGGCAAAGCAGCTGATATACAAAATATATTTGTCCTACAAAAACGAGCTGTTCGAGCAATTTACCAGCTAGGTGCTAGAGTTTCTCTAAGAGATTTTTTTAAAGATATTGGTATTCTCACGGTTGCATCACAATTCATCTTTGCCAACATCTTATATATTAGGCAAAATATACACTTGTATACTAAAAACAGTGATATTCACAATGTTAACACCAGAAATAAGGACAAACTACGTGCTCCCTTTCACCGGCTTCATAAGGTTCATAACTCATTTGTTGGTCTTGGTATAGCCTTTTATAACAAGCTACCCTCTTCTTTGCTAGATTTGCCTTTTAATGCATTTAAAGCTCAAGTAAAATCTAACCTTTGTTCAAAGGCATACTATTCTATCAACGACTACTTAAACGATAAGAATAGTTGGTCGCCCTGATTAACTCAAGACAATGTTTATGTTCTTTCTCCAGAATTAATTTACAAAGAATTACTGATAGGTTATATGAGCTCATTATACAATTGTTTTTTTATTGGGCTGTATAAGTCAAATCAGTTTAATTTAATTTTAATTTTATTATTGACATAATCAACCCATTGGAATGTTTTCTAATGAGTTGATTGCAATATGTGGTTAGCTAGTGACCTCGACAATTGATCATATAATTCTTACCTGAGCAACCGGCAGCAAGTTCGTCATGCTCCCTTAGATGTCACTGCTTGCGGTAGCGTCGGGGGTCGGGTTGTCTCCTTCCCTCAAATATGGCGAGGGGGGTAATGGCTGACCTTTGCGTTATGCTCGTGAACGGGTGCTGCTTGTGGTGACTGGTCGTCTTGCTGACCATGGTTTTATCATTGTTATCATTATTAATAACTTGTTTATTTAGTTTCCTTATGGTCCTAGTTTATCATTTGTGACTTCAAGCGACAGCTATGTAAACTGAACCCAGCATTGCATAAATATGTTAGCGGTCACGCCCTTTATACCTGGAGGCTTTTATTTAATTTCCATTTATTAATTTTTGCTTGAGTACGTATAGTTTTTTATTGTATTTCTTGGTATATTGGCGTTGCCAGCTGACATATGGCAAATAATTTAATTTAGCGTTCTGTGTCTTGTAATGTTAATTGCTTTGCATACCTTGTATTGTATTCAGTCAAGTATATTTTCTAACTGAACAGACAGCTGTGCTGCTGGGGAGTTTGTTGCGCCACTTCTTCTTCCCAGCGAAAGCACTAGGAAGTGGTGAAGGGCGGGCGTTTTGGGGGACTGTCTTTTGTAATTTTGACGTTCGAAAAGTGCTGATTCTCAGCCTAGTTTGAATAAATGACTTTTGATTTTGATTTGATTTTTTATAAAAGGGGTATAATCTGATCAGTATGTAGTTATGTCGAATATAAAATGTATTTTGTCGTTTCTCTCTACAGTTTGTCGTTTCTTTCTACAGTTTGTCGTTGCTCTCTACAGTTTGTCGTTTCTCTCTACAGTTATGGAGTTATTTGGACTCTGAGGTGGCGGCGACACCGATGCCGCCGGAATACGCAGATTACAAGGCCACTATACTATGCAAGGACTGTCATAAGGTAATAGAACACTCAATTTTACCCTATTTCCTGCCATGTAGGAAATTTGCATGCCATGGTAGGATGACTTGGTGAGAGCTGCTGCAAAGACATGGACTAGACAGGCAAGGAACAGGAAGAATTGGAAGGGGTTGGAAGAGGCCTTTCCCAAAGGGCACATAGAGACTCGGAACAGCCGTCGATTGTGTAAAAATCTCACTGTGAAATCATAACTGAAGTGAGCTTGAAGTGAGCAGTGTCAATAGTGTTAATCCCTAATGACAGCTCACTCCACGCTCACTTCACCCAAGTTTTCACGGTGAGATGGTTACAGAATCGCACTGCTGATATTGAACACAACATGATATTCATTACAACTGTCAGTCTGAAAAAAGGCCATAAATAAATAAAATTTACTCTATTTAACTGTCCTTTGCAACAAGCGGTGGCCCAGGGTGGCAACCTCAAGTCGTAGGTTCAAATGCAGCCTCTCTAAAACCGATAAAGAAAAACATCAATCAAAATACCATTTCAGACACCAAAATACCACTTCAGACACCAATCTACATAGTCCTCAAAGATCAAAGATTATGTCCGGATTTTTATATACACATTGACATTGATGAATTTTATATAAACAATGACATGGATATTTACTTTGTAAAGTATCTTATTTTTTATTATTATTGTGAGTGTGAAGACTATGTGGGTCATTTCTTTTTTCTGTTTTCCTTCTTAGTTAGTTTTAATCATGGTCTGGCAGTTTGAGTAATTTATGCGGCCTACCCAAATGTCCTTTCATTGGTATTGTTCGTCGAATCGTAAGGCTCCTCAAGTTCTGAGTTGAGCTGCACGATTTTTGACAAATGCGTGCACTGACTGGACAGGTCCGCTCAATCTGTGTGGTTCTTTACTCAAAAGACCATTTCAGACACCAATCTACAAGGTCTTCACATGATCTGACCAAGATTATGTCTGGACTTTAAAAGAGACTGTGACCTCTGAGTTTGTTTCGGCCTTTCTTCTCAGAGTAGTCAGATAGGAAACGCCGACCTCATCTAGTTTAAAAAAATATGATTGACATGTAAAAGTGTTTGTACAAACCTACTTACAGAAAATAAATCATTTATCATTTATCATCGTCAAAAACAAGCATGTATTAGAACCAAAGTAAGAAGACATGTGAGATCCACCAATCCGCACTGCGTCCGCGTGTTGATTCCGTGCCGCGTGTTATTACAACCCGCTCCTTCTCATAGAGTCTGTCTGTGTCTTAGCAGTGGGAACAGTGGTGGCTTGTTATGTAAATGTACTACTTATTATTTTGTTTCAGCTGTCAACGGTGAAGTTCCACGTAGTAGGACTGAAGTGCCAGCATTGCGGCGCCTACAACACGTGCCAGACCAACGGATTTCATAAGTTAGTATACGGTTGGTCTGTGGATGGGTGACCAAAGCACGTTAAGTCGTTGGTCCCAGCTGTCATTCGTAGATCTTTGATAGTCGTTAAGGGTAGTCAGAAGCCCGAAAGTCTGACAACCGATCATACCAAGGGGTATCGTATTACCCAGTAACTGGGTTGTGCAGGTCAGATAGGCAGTCGCTCCATGTGAAATACCGGTATTCAGCTGCATCCGGTTAGACTGGAAGCCGACCCCAACATAGTTTAAAAAAGGTAAAAGTTTGGTTGATGACTTTACTATACGAGGGCCGAAATAGCCAAGTAAAGAGATTTTTTTTCTAAATATACCTAAGTTATCAATAATAACTACGCGCTTCACTACGGCCATAAGTAGGAAGGAGCGAGCTATACTTTCCGTTGGCGCTCGCAAGATGGTGATTTCATGATCAATAAAGTAATAGTAACAGTAATAGTGGCTCTGATCCCGAGTTTTAGTATGACAGCTTGGGATATGTAGGTACATACTGGTTTAACTCTACTCCGCGTTTATTAATAACGGGGTCCTTATTAAACCAGTATTAACTTCGTTCTTCGTTTAATAATTTTTTTTTCGAGTTTATAGTTTGGTAGTATTCAGATTGGAATGCATTTTTTTTCCAAGACTGCGCTCTTCCTTAGCTGTTAGCCCATTCTTATATCCCCTTAACATTTCCAGGGACTCAAGCAGTCCACAAGCGGGCGACTCGTCCACTGCTACATCAACCTCGACAAGTCGCAGCGGTTCCTCCTCCGCCACATTCCCGGAGCCGCGCGAAGAATCGCAGAACGACGAGTTACCGCGAGCCAATCCGCTCGACGAACCGCCACAGGCTTGACACATCGTGTAGGCACGCGCTTGCTACACGACCACGACTAATCGCAGCACGACTAGTTGCGTGATTAGTCGTACGACTAATCCCAACACGGCTAGTCGCACGATCAGTCGTTCGACATGTCGCAAGTCGGGAGTAATGTCGTGAATTATGGTGAATGAAACGCAGGCTTGATGTATGGTGATGTTTATTTTTAATCTACAAGAATGAAAAATCGTCCAAACTGATCATGTTTTTTTGTCGGCCATTTCATTAATTCAATGGCAACTTGACAAAATCTTGTAAATTATAATATATTCATTTGAAATTATACTAGTATATAGAGGATATTTTTTTTAATATAATGTAGGACACTATGTTTGTCTCTCAGCACTTTTTTTGTCTTTAATTCTTGTATTTAATAAGCACAGTTTGAGATTTCTAATAATTATGAGATAAATTACAAAAACTGGTATGTTAAGGCCCATTTAACTGAACTTTATCTTCGTAACTTCTGAGATATGTATTTCTGATGTACACAAATACATTTTTGTTATTCTGTTTAGATTCTGACTCTGCATATTGTATTCATGATTGTGGGATTCAGTCGATACTTGTCATACAGCAAACGAGGCAGAGGCTAGCTTTAAATTATAAAAATATTTAGGAATGTTTGTCCATTTAAATTACTCACGAAAGTACCTTTTGCAGCTATATTTCATCGCACGGAAGTATATGCAAAATTAACTCTGCTGTGGTACAGACGCCAGCACATCAAGCTACTACAATCTGTCAAATTTCTTTAATGGATTTACAACTTTATCGCTAAAGCATAAGGTTCAACGTTGATTGGTAAATTTTTACAGTTTCGGGTAGCTTGCTTAGCTGGAGTCTGTACATACAGCAAAACTGATAACTATACATGCTACTAGCGCCATCTACATTTTAAAAGTCGGGTGAGCTCTACTTTTTGTTATCATTTATTGTTATCGTAAACGTTAGCACTTCAGGCCAAAGCAGCACCTAAAATTTCAAACGAGCGTTAATCACCACACATGCTCAGAGCATTGTAGAAAAAAGCACAATGGGCGATTCTCTCAAAAAATAATAATGATGCACCGTTTAATTCCATCGAGCTCATAGCGTAAATCTAATCTGTCCAGTATGTTAAGTAATAAAATCTCCTGTACATAATGGCATACAACAACGCTAACACTTCTAATTTCCTTTTAGGTTTCTTTTTGGTTACGCGTCTGGGTATCCCTAAAATATATTAGGCACTAGCTCCGCCCAGCGGTTTCACCCCTATAAATCTCGATCCCGTGGGTATACCGGGATGAAAAGTATCCTAATGTCCTAATCCAGGTCACGGTCTACCCATGTGCCAAATATAATCGAAATCCGTTCACCCGTTTTAGCGTGAAAGTGTAACAAACAAACATACAAAAAATCAAAGCTGGATTTTGGATGACAACAAGCGTACACAGCAGTGCTTATCAGAAAGCTGGCAACATCGCACTATCAAATAATTCGATAATAGCACTAATAGCGAAACATTTCACAGATATTTGCGACGTTGCCAGCTTTCTGAATGTACTTAACCATCCAGGTATAACTTTTCTGCCATAATTAAGAGAGCCAGTCATATGCCATTATGTTCAAGATTCTAAGCTCAACGTTAACGTTGTTTCAATTATCTAAGATATAAAATTAGGAACTTTATATGCTCATAGTTTCAAGTAGATCATGTATGACGATGGTGCTACTTTTTCTTGTGGAAAAACAGCAAATTTTAAGTTACACTGCCTGTCGCATTTAAACCCTAAACTAAGAGAAGCTTATAAGCTTGATATACGCGATGTGATTTAATTGACTATGGCATACCATAATCCTATTTTATTTTGACATTTATCCTTATTTGACATTTAATCACTTTGTAATTGCTCATTTTGTAACTGGATTTTTTATTTTTACTATTTTAATTTGATATCTATTAATTTATTCCTTATCGATTGTGTATTTGAGTTTTGACTATTTAATTAAATTAAATTTAATTAATTAATTAATGTTTATGAAGTAATTCTGACCTTTTCGATTTGGCTAGCCGAGCAATAATTTATGTGTTTTGTATTTGTATTTTTATCTATTTTTGTTTTATATGGGTCACAGACCAGAAATAAATGAAATTATTATTATTATTATTATAAGGCATAGCTACGACAGGCACATTTCCATAACCTGATTTGCCTTACCCCCGAAAACAAACAGCTGTCGGAAGAATAGCTGTTGTCTATTTGATTTAAACTGACAAAAATTTCGGGTTTTGGACTTGTGAACAGCGTTTAGAGGACTCCTAGGATGACATTGATTGATGTTTGATACGGTACGGAAGCGTATCGAGTGGTTGTGAATAGCTATGCTGCTCTCAAAAACTGTGAAGGAAAACATCGTAAGGCAACCCGGTATGTCCTAGGACCAAAAATTCGAAGATATGTAACATCTACCAACCCGCACGGCGCCCACGTGGTAAGAGTACGGCCCACTCTTTCTCACAGAGAGGAGGCCTGTGTCCCAGCAGTGGGAACGGTATAGGCTGATTATGTTTATGCTACCATATGTTGCGGCAATAATAAACATTTATTTTGTTGGTTAAATTTAATTGTATGGTATTATTATTTAGTTGTTTTAAGTGCAAGATAAAGTAGCATTATCTGTCAATACAACTTGTCTTTTATTAATAAATGTTGTCATATAAGAACTCCAATTCATTTTTGTATCAAATTGTGTGTTCAAATATATTATTGTGTGCGTCTTAATATAATCTGTGTACAATATATTATCTTGAAATTATAGCTTTTTTTATGAAATGTCTTCTAACCACGAAATTATTATAAGGACACATCGTTATTTCCCTAAAAGCAATATTTTTTAATAATCATAAAATATAAGATTACAGAAAATTGTTTTGACTAAGTATGACTAATAGTACGTACCAAATTCTAGTAGGAAACCATAATCTACTTTTAGAGAAAAGCCGGTAGTCTAAGACTCTGGCCAAACTGAGGCGAATCCTGCGCACGATGCCGGACGCGACTGCGCGAGTCGATTGTTTTAACGATTAGGAAATCACGCGACAATTCTTGCTAGTTTGAACCCCATACAAGTTGACTATGAGCAGTGGTGGCCCAGTGGTAACGGCCGCGACTTACGAGTTGTAAGTCGTAGGTTCGAACCTAGACAGGCGCTTTATTTTATGTAAATTATTTATTCGCCACTGCTCTCAAAACGATGAAGGATAATGTGAGGAAACCGGCATGTCCTAGAACCAAAAAATTCGAAGACATGTGAAATCTACCAACCCGCAGTGGGATCGCGTGGCGGATTACGGCCCACTTCCTCTTACAGAGAGGAGGCCTGTGTCCCATCAATGGGAACATTATAGGCTGAATATCGTCGTTCATATTGCACATTTCTGAGATATGCTTTAATTTTAATTTTGAACGCGACCGCAAAAGGTGCAATCACCAATAGGAAAGTATTGGTAGATGACATTGCACCTACCATAGCATATAAAAAAAAAAAAATTGACATTGAACAAATTGCAATATGAACGACGATATACAAGTTAGTTGACAGAATCGACGCGATCGAATTTCGTCCCGCAACTTGCGCGGGATTCGCCTCGATAGGACCCGATTTTAAGGACTATGATCAATGATGACGCTTCAATAATGATCAATTGAGTGCACTATAAAATTTTGACACAGGAAGAATCAAGAAATTAAAATCTATGAAATTATTGTATATTTTGTTATGCAGTGTGCGTAAGCGCAAGAGTCAGGTTGTGTTTAAGATATCATGAGTTACATTATTAAATTGAGTCTTAAATTAACTAACGCCAAAACAGGCAAGTATACAGGCATATTGTTCGTACGAACGGGTCAGGTCAACTGTAACATTATAGTAAACGCAGTTCATTGCAACTGCGGTCATAGAACGGGATCGAGATGAAATCACAGTATGATAGTTTTAAGAAATCCTGTTCTAGATATCTACTATACTACTACTATCGCTGTCCCACTCGCGCGTTTCATGACAGCGATTTCTGTCGGTCTTTGGGTGCTACGACTACATTGACACGATAAAGCAAACTACACTTCGCAGGCTCTATCTCGCACACCGCTCGACGTGTCGCCGTACAAAAGGGAGCGCGCGAACTGTATTTCGCGTAATCGCGACAATGTAAGCGCAGCATTAGTATAATTGCCTGCATGCTTAACTATTTTACCGTGTGTACTTTAAATGAATCATGATTAAATGTTTCCTGAAAACTGAATCTGCAACCAGTAAGTTCTAAATTGAGGAAACATGAGCATTTTAGCGGTTTTGAGTTCTAATATAAGGGATTTTAAGCTCCATTTTTCATTGGTGACCTGTTTTGAAAAGCAATATTATATTATTAAATTATTAGGTATAGAGGTAAATTAAAAAACACTTTCACTTATAATTATTTTAATAACTGTTTTTGCTGTTTCCAAACATACATAGTTTTAGAATATATGCTAGACGTTTCTCAGTTTTTCATTGGTAATGTTAAGAGATTATAATATGTATAGTATATGCTTAGCTCGATTAATAAAAATTAATTTGGAAAATGTATGTCAAATATATTGCAACATTGTGATATTGAAAATCGGATGTATTCGTCAACGACCGGCAGTGGATTTAGACAAGATTACTATTGATTTTTGATTCATCATTTATCGTCATCGTTTCCCTGGGTGATCCAATCAGAAATGAGGAGATTCGCCGGAGACTCAAGGTAACCACAGTAATATCTATAAATCGGGTATACTCGACTCCAGTCGTAAGTTGTATCTTCTAGCGTGTGGTGATTTAACAACTTCTTTTTTTCGAACATAATCAAGACCAAGGTTTACTGAAACAGACTCTGACACAACTCAGACACAGATTACTCAAAAAAGGAAGGATTGAATTCCCCTCGTTCTAATCCTGGCTAAGTCCATAAGACGGCCTATATCGGGCAAAATACCATACCTTAGCACTAAGTGTAGACTAATATTTTAAGTATTAAAATAAGTATCTAATAATATTCTAGGGGTGTGCAACTTGCGGTTTACTATTTATTTAAATTAAAGCGAATTATATACAACATTATTTTTAGTATATTTCAAACCCGAAACACGTGTCTAGTATTTTTATGTAAAGAATCTATGTACAAAATTTCAAAACTGTATCATAAAATATCACGAAGTTATAAGCTTGTTATGTTACGTGATTGTCCGTACAAAAAGTTGATTACAACTAACACGCGCCACCGGCAGACCGGCTCGGTGTCCAACTTTTTACCATTTTTAAATATTTTTGGGTCAAAATATAACATGGTGTAAAAAACTATTGGACTCGATTCAGTTACTTATTCTGAACAAACTACATCCAGGTTTGCAATATACTAAAAATAATGTTGTATACAGCGTGTAACGGAAGGGGGGTATCAACCCTGAAGGAGGTGAATGTGCTCATGAAACTCAACAACTTTCCCCAAAGAACATAGGTCGAAATATGAAAAAAAAAAATTGGCCCTCCCTTACAAAACTGACTACCAGCTGATTGATTTACTATGGGAGGGCCAAATTTTTTTTTCATATTTCGACCTATGTTCTTTGGGGAAGTTGTTGAGTTTCATGAGCACATTCACCTCCTTCAGGGTTGATACCCCCCTTCCGTTACACGCTGTATATATTTAGTCGACCAAAACAGTTGGTATAACCGAAATTATTTATTGTTATAGCTTTTATTGCGTTCCATGTATATTATTATGATTGAAACGAAAAAATATTATTAGTGAAATTATTTTGTTTTGCATTTTTTGTTTATTTGTTAGCGCTAATATTTTGCGAAGCTTAAAAAGTGTTTGTAAAGCTCCGAGAAGAGCGCAGAGTAGAATACTTTCTGATGATGTTGAATATTTTACTTTATTATGTGTCTCATAGCAACCAAAATCGCATGAGCGGGCTCGTCAATTGCCATTGAAGCCGTTTGTACAAATTTGCTTTTTATGAAACAGACAATAAAGTTCAATATTGCATATTACAAAATTAACTGCTCTGAACTTTTTCAGTTTGCGCTTAGCCTAATGCTATAACATTGGTTATTTCAGCGCCTGTTATTGTAACAACACGTGATAGTGGTCCATCCAAAGACTATTATAACCACTTGACTGCGTATACAGTGCCCCGACGCACGAAAACTATTAGTATTTTGTCGCCTATGTATAGGCTACGGTACTAGTAGCAATTTTAGTTGTGACCAAGTGTTAGACCTGCGTGCACGCTAAATTAATATATTTTTTTTTACGTTTATGCAATTATAACGCATCAAAATGCCTTCATGCGCGGTGAAGTGGTGTGGGAAACATTCTTAGACATCTAGTTACAAAAAGGATGACATAACTTTTCATCGGTACATAAACATTACGAAAAATTATTTTTGATTTAATCAGATTATAAGCCACTGCAGGGGTCTATTTAAAATGGTGGCTGGGTAAACGAGCACACTTTTTGAGTCGCGCGTTGATGTCTTTTGGAAAAGTCTCGTTCTTGTATTAGACAATTCTAATGCTTCTATCCCTTTCTTTCCTTTTGTATGTTTATCGTAAAAAATAGTGCTGTTATCTTTAATAGCTGAAAGTTGATATCGAGAAAAATAAAATGAATACATTTTTTATTCAATTCACATACTTTAATAAAATAACTATCTACTATTAACCGACTTCAAAAAAGAAATACCGACGAACTGAGAACCTCCTCGGTTGTCAGTTCGTCGGTTTTTTTTTTTTTTTTGTATAATCCGGGATTTTTTAGTTCTTTCTGTCCCCGACCGGGGCCGATCAGTCCATTTCCGGGATTTTTTTTTTGTAATTGATTGATTTTGATTAAATATTATTTCTATGATTTTGATTTAGTATTTATTATAATGTTAAAATCCATTTTATCGATATCGACTATTTTCTCTTAATGAAGTAAAGCAGCCCTAACGATGCAACTTGACCTTGAACTGACCAATTGCAGCCGCGCGTTTTTCCTCATCCCCCGGCCCGCAGTAGTGAGTCGTGTGCTTCGAAGAAATCGGCCCATACGCTCTCTAGTGGTTATATTCTCTATGGGTCCATCATACCTACCTAGCGTACCTATTATTCTGCGATAAAGGGATTCTTATTAAACTAAAATAATTATGTATTTTCTTCAAGTAATAATAATAAATTAATTTTAAACCACTAATGTTCGCTTTTATCAGTTCTAACGTACGATAATATCGTGGCCGTCACACGTCCATAAAATGTATGGAAATACGTGCACGTTAAAGCGTTATCGTTATCCATACATTTTACTTCCCTGTGTTATGTGCCGCGGGCGTCCACGATAACATCATCACGTTAGATATGATAAAAACGACCATTCCGAGACGAAAAGTACCTTTTATAGAAAGGAGTCCGAAATATGAATTAATATAACATGTAGGTAATGTTAGATTTTTCTACTTTACTTATTGTTGTTTTGCGTTGTATGAACAAATAAGAGTTAACAGCGAATAAAATGCGATATTTGTAATACCAATACTGTTTTTTCTTTAAAGGAGAGGGGCCCGTGGCTAAATAATAACAGCCGCACAGGTCGCTCGATCAGGTTAAGCTGCGCCTGCCGCGGTTGGGCTGTGGATGGGTGACCATCTTTACATACCGGGACTCCTCCGTGCCTCGGAAAGCACGTTAAACCGTTGGTCCCGGCTGTCATTCATGGATCTTTGACGGGTAGTCAGGAGCCCGAAAGTCTGACAACCAGTCTATCCAAGGGGTATCGTATTACCCAATAACTGGGTTGTGCAGGTCAGATAGGCAGTCGCTCCATGTAAAATACTGGTATTCGGCTGCATCCGGTTAGACTGGAAGCCGACCCCAACACAGTTGGGAAAAGGCTAGGCAGATGATAATTGTTGTTTCTTAAAAAAAAAAAAAACAAAATATTTCACTTCACATAAACCTACATGGGCACTTATGAAACATCAGAAGCTAGGTGCACGGTTCCAAATGGCCGTTTCCTATGGAGAAGAGCCGGCAAGAAACTCCACTGTTTTAAAAATAATTGGCTATTATCACAGAACATATTGGCTATTACAATGTTTTCAAATTACAGTAGGTATGGGACAGCGTAAGCCTGTCAACAAGTACCTACCAGGTACTTGATAAAATTAAAAAAAAATATTCTGCAGATCTATAGGCGT
Source organism: Eremobia ochroleuca (assembly GCA_949629135.1). Classification (NCBI taxonomy): domain Eukaryota; kingdom Metazoa; phylum Arthropoda; class Insecta; order Lepidoptera; family Noctuidae; genus Eremobia; species Eremobia ochroleuca. Next base: position 2,982,084 of record OX451401.1, on the reverse strand, counting down.
ACAGGTGAAAGAAGTATTTAAAAAATAGCAGTTAATAGACATTTACGTAGTTATGCCGTTTGTACTCTGTGAGAAAAGGTCAGAAGACAAATATTAGTTTAGTCCTGTCAAATTAAGATACTCCATAGACAACTTTAGACGTGATTAAAAAATTGGCTACTAAAAATACGTCCATTTACGTCAGGCGTTGACTAATTTGACAGTTCTAACTAAAATTTATCTTTTTCTTTACTTAATGAAATAGAAATAAAAATATGCACTGGACTGAAATTTAGTTTAGTTTGTGAACAAAGGAATCGTTGCCATTGAGAACTTAAGACATTTAGTTTTGGTAAAAGATTATTAGCTGCAAACCATTTCGAAAGAACAGCTGAATATTTATTTAATTATCCAGATAAATATTTGTTATGACTCATTTCTATTTATTTTACTGCTCAGTTTTTACTGCCGAACTTATTAATAGACATAAAATTTGTATTTTTTTAACCAAAAATACAATAAACAACTACCTCTTTAAATCAGTGCCATTTAAATGTCTCGGCTAGGCGAGTAGTTAAACGTATCGGTCAATTGTCCGTTTGATTGAATGGCTGAATAACATTTAGGCCGCTAGTTGAATGGCGCCGTTCAGTAAAAGGTTAGGCTGTTAAATGAAAGGCTAATTAAACTAGTTGACTGCGACATAGGCACTACACTCCTATTGGCTGGCAGGTAGGTAGGTAGGTCCTTACCTCAAGGAGGGAACACTTGCAATAAAAATACAAAATGCTTTGCAAAAACATTTTATTAATCAAAACGTTGTTACAAAAAATAATTATAAAACGTTTTCCTAAACTAGGAATGATTTGGGAATGTATGAAGCATACGGTACACCCGAGGTCAAAAGTACAAGCGTATTTGTTAGAATATAATTCCGATTATAGGTACAGACGCCAGCACATCAAGCTACTACAATCTGTCAGATTTCTTTAATAGATTTCAACTTTATCGCTAAAGTATAAGGTTTAAAGTTGATTGGGAAAATCTGACAGTTTCGGGTAGCTTGATGTGCTGGCGTCTGTACCTTGTTGCAAATCACGAGCGCTTATTCACATTTGCATAAGGTTTAAATTGCAATGATTGATGCGAACTTGTGACATGAAACAACTCTAATATTGTTCCCGTAAGTGTACGAACAATTTACGTTATTTTACACATAGATACAATTTCACAATAAATTCTAACACTTACATTTAATTATATAATTTTTCAATAACGAAAGCCTGTGGGGTAGTTATGTAACACACTAACAGTGGCAATGACTTTCATTTTGATAGATCAACATATTTCATTGCGTTATTTACGTTGTTGAGCAGACAAATTCTTTGAACATATGTCGCAATGGATTAGCAATATCCTTCAAAATTATTCAAATTGTGAGTTTGTGCTACGCAATTAGGGTGCTGTTAAGAGGAAACGCAGGGATGTAGTAATTGGCGTTCATTCCATACAAACGTATTTCTCTGTATTTTCCAATTCCCTGTTCCCTCTGTGTGTCCCTGTTAAACGTGTTCCCCTGGTCAATGATACAAGAGCAAGTTTTTGTTTTTAATTTTTTTTTTATTATTCATGTACTATTTATAATAATCAATAAAAAATATAGAAAAATAAACAAAGATACGGACGTGGTCGTAATATTCGCTCTAGTTTCATTACACAGGGAGAAGACAGAGGAATACGTTTGTATGGAATTAACGCCAATGATCACGTGACTGTTTCCTCATAAATAGAAAAATAAATTACTTATTAAAAAGAACTTTGGGTTTGCTGTGAAACAACATTGCAGTGATAAAAATTTCATGATTTTTCCATAATTTTATGGAGTCTTAAATTACTTAACTACTTACTTTTTTTATATAACTTTTATATGAGCTCATAAAATAGTGTTCTTATGTATTATATTGATTGTAGCTGCAATATAAATGGACAACTAATATATACAGCGTGTAACGGAAGGGGGGTATCAACCCTGAAGGAGGTGAATGTACTCATGAAACTCAACAACTTTCCCCAAAGAACATAGGTCGAAATATGAAAAAAAAATTTGGCCCTCCCATACAAAACTGACTACCAGCTGATTGATTTACTATGGGAGGGCCAAATTTTTTTTTCATATTTCGACCTATGTTCTTTGGGGAAAGTTGTTGAGTTTCATGAGCACATTCACCTCCTTCAGGGTTGATACCCCCTTTCCGTTACACGTTGTATATAATTGGTCAAAAATCCGTTTAAATGCGATATATTTATTTGAATGTCAACTGGCACTGCACACAAAAACATGATTATTATTTTAATATCTCTAATTATTTCGTTACCCATTATGATGACGTCAAAATACATTTAATTCCATAACAGCGGTTATCAAAAGCTACAAATATTGTTGAATGAGCAATCGTTACAATTGAGCTCATCGCGCGCGTATAAAAATAACAGTACACACACACACACCCACACATCGAGCTTTAGAAAGAGAGATATGAGTGACTGAGACATTACACATCCCATCTCGCCTTTATTCCCCGAAAGCACAGGCAAAGCTGCACCTACAGCGCACCCAAAGCGCGTCAGTTATGTATAAGTCCCATGTTATAGGGGGGCGACCCTATTGTCATCAACCGGGCACAAATCCAGACAAGACTACGGTTTTTACATCTGAAATTTTACAACCATTTTTTTTTCAATTCCAAATGGAAAAACCCAATAACACTGCACGACCTTGGAATTGAACCCAGGACTTCATGCGCAGCAGTAGCGTTTGCGACAACTAGACCAACGAGGCAGTCACATGTACAGACGCCAGCACATCAAGCTACTACAATCTGTCAGATTTCTTTAATAGATTTTCAACTTTATCGCTAGAGCATAAGGTTCAAAGTTGATTGGGAAAATCTGGCAGTTTCGGGTAGCTTGATGTGCTGGCGTCTGTACCTCAAGTTTCGAACGTAATGAACGAAATGTTAAAGTGAAAACAGACACAAATTGAAATAAGTTTGTCAGACAACATTTTTTTTATTTTTTCTTAAACAAAAATGGTCCATTAAATTATCTATTTCTTCATTTGACATTCAGGATTTTTGTCTGTTTTTGTGTATTTTTTTTTCTGTTTCCACTTCGACATTTCGTTCATTGAACGTTCGAAACTTGAGGTACATGCAGTCACAGACAGGGACGTCGCTCAAAAAAGTTGAAAATTTTCTGAAACTCGTTGTGTCACTTTTACGGCTGCGTACTGTATATTATACGGGAAGTTTGTTAGAAGGACCGACACAATCTTTTGTGGGATTGGGGATGTCAAATTGTTTTATTTTTCATTTTTATTAATAATTTTGCTTTTCGTTGCTTAACACAATTTTACGACTTTGGAAGAACCTAAGTCATTTTCTAGAACCAATCGTACTTAAATGTACCTGGCAGATAACACCAAAACGCTCTTAAACCACAAACAAAAAATTTGCGACAATATTACGGGTGATTAAAAGGAAACATGTTATTATTTCAATTACCTACCGTTACACTTAAGACATGTTGTGTTGTGGGTGAAAACTAGGATAATATGACACTTCCTATCCCTAAGAAAGATGTGTTCTTCCTTCTACCAAACACCCTGTATAACTTTACATATATAAACTCGCGCCCATTTCGCATTGGAGCCCTTAGGTAGTATATACATAACGGATTTATTTAGTATTTTACTAGCAACGCTAGCAAGCTTCGCACGGTTTTCACGACTTGGCAAAACATCGAGATTTCTTTATTATAAGTAATTTTAACACTTTCACTGTGCGGCTATGGTGAGAGGCACTACCTCATATATGTATAATAAGTTTGAGGTTATAATTTGCGAACAACTCATGTCCCACCCGTGTGTCATGCACGGACAATGAGCAACTCGTTATGCCCCACCGATGGGGCATGCACAGTGAAATTGTTAATATTAGTGTATTACACATACCTACATATCTATCTACCGGAATAAATTATCTAAATGATGGTGAAAACCGTATCAAATCAGTTGCGAAGTTAAGAAGAACAGCGCGGTCACACAGCAGACACGAAAAGCGACTTTAATTTATAATATGTATAGTATAGATGATATATCGATGTCTTAGTTCACAATTGCGCTAACTACGAAATTGACATTTTTGAGGAGAGAGCTTTTTCAAGTTTAGACAAGAACAAAAACCAAATAAAATACCAAAAAAAATATGCATCTATTCATAAGATGAGACGGAATAACGGTATTTCGATACGTGGAAACGAAATAGCATGAAGTTAAGTGTGTTTGGCATTAAAAAAGTGTAAATTGAAAATTTTGTAGTTAGTGCAATTGTGGACTAAGGTATCGATATGTAGGTAGGTACTAGCCTCGGTGGCCGTGCTAACAATTACTTTAGTTCCTAAAAATCTCCAATTTCGTTTGTAATCATGACCAATACAGTTCTAATTACTTTTTTAAAATATTGCACTACTTTCTACTTTATAAAAAGGTATAAAATAAAAATATTAAATACAGGTCTTAAAATATGTTAATATAAACTAAAACTATTAAATAATAGCTCATCTGTGTCACTCGCCCGCTCCAGGTACACAGATTACCGCGTCTATGTACCGCCCGGAGCGGGCGGTTAATCACTGTCATAGTAAATTTGTTTATAAAAACTATCTATCTCGCTCACACGGACACAGACGACGCAATCTGTGTACTCGCCCGGAGCGGGCGAGTGACACAGATGAAGGGATAAAAGAGCTCGAATATGTTAATTTTAATTTAAGCCAATACATATTTCTTTCGTTGCTAGCTTGTATGATAGATGGCATTCAAACTTAAGCTATGTTTTAAAACTAAATCACACTAAAAATATTTAAATAATATTTTAGATTTATTTCGTCACTGGTTATAATAAACCATTTGAATAGCAGATTTGATTTAAATTATAATGAGTAGGTATGTGGACCTCTTTTTTTTATTTTCTACCTACTTACTTGTACAAAAATACTGAAATAAATAGATTGCTCACATATGTGAAAATTACATTTCTGCACATATCAGTGTCCAGCAAGAGCCGTTACTAACTGATTTTCATTAATAGTTTAATGAAAATGAGAGTGGCTCTCATTTTAAGTACACTGTAAAAAAATATCTATAAAGCTCCACTTAGGGCCCTTTCCCACGGCAAGATCCCGTTTTTTGCAGGTACGGTTGTTTGCAGGATCCCGCTTAGTAGTGTACGTGTTTAAATATACTAAACGGGATCCTGCAAAAAACGGGATCTTGCTATGGGAAAGGGCCCTTAGACGATGCTAGTTACTTGAATGTGGCATACAATATAATTGAAGCAAAAACTGACTTGCAATTACTGTTGCTTCAACTTATATTATGTCAAAGGCAATTAAATAGCGCTGTGCAAATCAAGCTTGATATGAAGAACACATTTTAAAGCATACACATATTCAGCCTATAATGTTGCCACTGCGGGGACACAGGCCTCCTTTCGGTGAGGGGGAGTGGGCTGTAATCGACCACGCACTTTTAAACCATTCATTAGTATTATTAATAACGAAGTAACATTTAACTACAGTTAGCTTACTCTGCATTCTATTTAAATGCATTGTTTTATTTATAGCCTGCATTGTGTTTTCCAATACATTGGCGATGAATCTGTTGTGAACCAACTAAACTAAGGTTGTTGTTTTCTTTTGTTTACAAATAAAATAATAATGTTTCGACAGTACTTGTTTAAATTTTGTCTGAACTGCGGTGCAAGCACGGTTCTTTTTGACTATCGACATTAGGCACTTATTACTGGCAGTTATTTTTGTATATTGACTAAACTGAACTGCCTAAAATAGGAAATTTGACAATCATGCTAACATTGAATTTCACATTTGAATTTTAAATTGATCGCTAAACCTCAATAATTAGTACCTTTGTACTCAAATTATTACTATGTCATATCCATATGTTTTTTACTGTGTGTACATAAATAATAAAATAAATAAATAAATAATTTGCACGCTTGCTTGCAGGCCGAATACAGTGACTTTTAGGCTATAAGATCTTCCTTGTAAAAATATATATTTCTTGGAAATAAATATTATTATTATTATTATTAAAATCGGAACTATCGCTGACATCCTGTTTTTTCAATACATTTCATTAAAAAAATCGGACAATTGTTTACAGCACCTCTCTGTCAACGTCATTCAAGCGCTAAAGATCCAGAAAAAATCGTCAAAAAGAAAAGAAAAGATCCTTGTTTGCACTGCTGCATTGATTCATCTAGTAAAATTACTGCGTAAGTCAGAAATGTCGCCTAAGGTTAGACGCGCACTGATGTGACCGTATGCGGCCTAAAGGTGCGTTTCCACTCAGGCAGACGCAAGTACTTGACAACTGCAAAATACAGCAAAACTTTTTGGGTTTAGTTGGTGAACAAGACAATCAGCCCCATATTTTATTAACTAAAACATATTATGCGCATTTTATTACTTGTTATGTCTGAGATCACATTTTAACACAACTATTGGTTAGTTAACAATATGGCCTTTGTGAGATATTACGCAATTTATTATCACTTTATGCTTAAATACATTGTTTTTATAGCTAAACAGTTATGTTAATTTTACAGAGATTTGCATATCACATCCAAGAGCTACTTTTTACACTTGTTTTCGATTGAAAATAATCGATCATTTGTTCACTCATCTTCCATAGAAAAGGGAGGGCCCTCCGACCTGACGGGTGTTGAGTCTGGTGGGCTACTGCCTTACAATTGATGTCGAGACGATGTATACACACAGCGTGCCGCTTTAATGGCGACATTCATTTACAAGTATGCTAGTCGCGCGGTAAACTTTGCTTGCGCGATGCACGACTTTTACGTGAATTCAGTGATGCGTAGTTCGTATGTGCCTATGTAGATGGCGCCACAATGTCATGTGTCATACAAATCATTATAAAATTAACAGATTATAATTATTTAATTTTAGGACCATTATCAGAGGTCCATTTTTAATTTGATTTCGAAGTCTGTTTTGTTACATTTAGCCTAACAAACAGGAAAACACCAAATTAATACGCTATGAATCAATTAATTTGGTCTTGATCAAAACAGAGATAAGTGGTTATCGACATTATTTTTTAATTGATTAAAGAGTTTATCGAGTATTTTTTTGTTCAAACTAGAAGCCTTCGTAGATAATTAGTCGAAATAGGAATTGCACTCAGCATTTTAAAATTTAATAAACTAAGAAAGCATCAAATACTCGATTCAATTTCGAGCAACAACAGCGCGCTTAGAAGTTAAGATCGCAATGAAGCATTATTCTTGATTGCTTTACATTTAATTTTAAAAATTTGTTGCACCTGCTTCGGGGCCATCCATCAATCACGTCACATTTTACGCGGGAGGGAGAGACATCGTGTGACAAAGAGGGGGCCAAGACAGGTCGCACGAATATGACTTGTGACAAGGACTTCGTCAAAAAATATTAATTTTGCGTGACGTAATTTTTTATATATGGTTTATGGATGGCCCGTTAATGCAACGTAGTACGATCAATCGCTTTTCTGGATGCCTTAAAGCCGTATCACAAAGCGTTACCGTTTACAAAAAATTTATGAGCGCTGCAAGGCGCCACACTCCGCCACTTAAGACAGTTATTAAAAATTTTCTACTTAATTGAAAGTCTTACAACACATTAAGGAAGTTCGTGGAAGTCGAAGTCGGTGTATAGCTGTTCAACACGGTTGTATACTTCGTCGCAAGATGATAACGTTTGAGGTAAGATGGCCAATGCTGCTTTTAGGCTTTCGTCGGAGCCGAAGATCTGTAACAGAGGGAAAAAATATTGAAGGGTGTGTTCTAATAATGTGTTTGCTTAATGGGTAAGCTGGCAAAAGAGTTAACATACCATAAAATAAACATACAACCATGAATCTATCCGTCAATAACTACATGGCCTGACGTATAGTCCGACCTCGTAATTAATTTACCACTTTTGACAACAATGCTCAGTGAAATTAAATTATTTACTCTGTAAATAGGATATCGGAATCACTTTTTACGAATATTATATTTAAAAGCTAGATTGGAGTCGAGGAGGTTGCAACTTAACACTTTCAGTGCCCAGCACCCGGCTCCCGGGTAGAAAGATAATTCGTTCGCCTAGTTTTGCGTCTGTACGAAGCAAAACTCATGGAGAAAATATCAACAGGAAAATCTGTCAAGTTGGCCCTTTCATTATATTGCCTTGCCATGCGTGTTAGTGCGCTGTTAAATGTGGAATTTAAGGTGGATGTAGGCAATTCAATAATACGATGATGACGCTTACTACGCTGGCTAGACCTGAAGTTAAAATAGTTTACCAATTGTGCATCGATAGAACCGTTTATAATTTTATATAGTATTAGTAAGTCAGAATAGCTACGTCTTTCTTTTAAGCTAATTATTTTTTTTTTTACCTGTCATTGTAATCAGGATCTTTACGGATCTCAGTCTTCACAAATAAATACCTAACAAAACGCGCCGGAATAGTGGAACAATACTCCAAGGAACTTACTAGTGCGTTGTAAAGTAAAATAATGCTACTATAAACTATAATTATTATCAGAACAGATAAAAGAAATAAATACAAAAGACAAATGGCGGAAGAACCAAACGTCACCATAACACTTCAATCATGATAAGATATAAATCGAAATCGTACAATTACATGCCATCAACATAATTATCAAGTGGCGTGACTACAATCATCACCATTTTGGAGTGTCAGAATTCACTTATCAATCACGAACACACACGAACACGAACAGTATCAATCACGAAGGATGCATTTCATTAGCTTCCACGAGTAGCCAATTGAATCATCAGCCCTTCCACCAGCTCGCTGACTGGTTAAGATTTTTGCCATAGCCACTTTTCATAGTTCGTGCGTGCCAGTACCAAAGAAAACCCTTAACACTGACAGCGGGGCGTTTTATTGCGCCGCTACCCCTAGTGCGCGGGCGTTTTTCGGCATATTTGTGTCGACTATAAAGAAATAACCTAAATGACTATTCAAATAATTCTTCTTGTATCTATTAGATCTATTTTTGTATATTATGAAAAAAAAAAAAAAAAACGTGATATATTTAGAATAGGAGAATCCAAGTGGCTATTTTGAATGCATCATAAAAAAAAACGTATTAGGATAAAATACTTTAAATACTAAACATTTCTAAAAAGAACGAAGATAGGAAGAATAATTTACGGCACTAAACAGCGTAGTTGGTATTATGATATAAAACATGTCACAGAATTAACGCACAACCTCGTAAGGGGTCATTGTACTCAACATTATGAACAACTTTTACTGTGGGACCAACCTGAAATCGCGAAAAAAAATCTGCTGTTACCTACATTTTGACGAGTTATCCGAACATAAATGTAGGGAACAGCTGATTTTTTTTCGCGATTGCAGGTTTGATCCCATAGTAAAAGTTGTTCATAATGATGAGTACAATGCCCCCTAAGAGATTGTGCGTTATTTAAGTTACAACTTGTATAAAACCTAATACTAACTATTAACGTCCGCGCGAGGAGGGCGTATGCATTATTAACGATCAGTTATCGCAGTCAGTGATTCCTACAATTATATCGAGTAGTATTGATTGCCTTCACAAATTGCCCCAATTGTTACACTGTATTGATTGTCATAGCTTTATTTCGTCGACCTTGTTTCATGTCAAGCAGAAATAGGACCATTGTTTGGTTTACACTGAGCTGGTGAATGCCTTGAATTTACTGTTTCATCATTTTAGGAATTACCGGTATGCATCAAAACGGTGAAGGAAAACATCGTGAGGAAACCGGCATGTCCTAGAACAAAAATCGAAAACATGTGACATCTACCAACAACCACAGAGCCAGGGTGGTGGATTACGGCCCACTGCCTCTCGCAGAGAGGAGGCCTGTGTCCCAGCAGTGGGATCATTGTAATTTTACCTTTAATCCCTCTTCCTTATATCTTTTTTTTTTTTCACTGCATTCTACGATGTATCTTGGCGGCAGAAATAATAATTTTACGAGTGAATGATGTACTGACCGATAGTGCATAACTCCTGTAATCCACGAAGGGTAAGGTAGAGGTGAATAGTGCACCGACATTTTGGCGATCATGTTCCTAAAGTCACAAATTCAGACTCCAAGCTATTACTGAAAATTCACTTACCAAAAAAAAAAAATCATTTAAGTATTCAAATTAGGCTGAGAATCAGCACTTTTCGAACGTCAAAATTACATAAGACAGTCCCCCAAAACGCCCATCCTTCACCTAGTGCTTTCGCTGGGAAGAAGAATTGGCGCAACAAACTCCCCGGCAGCACAGCTGTCTGTTCAGTTAGAAAAACCTAATAACAATTTGCCCGTCCCGAGGATCGAACGTGTGTGTGGTGGTCGAGTGTCTGCTAAACACCAAAAGTTACCTTTTTCAATAGATCAGGTCTCGACGGCAATGCATGCATGGCCAGGGTAGCAGCTTTCCTAATATACCAGGGGTGGAAGTTCGCCAGGGTCTCGTTGTAAGAGCTCTGGCATGTGGTACAAGTGTTCATGGTCTCTTCAGCTTCGCTCAAGCGCTTCAAGAACAACCGTATGAAGTCTGAAAAACAAATGCTTGCGTTAGCTACGTAGGAAAGTGATATATGTGTGTAGATGGAAGTTCATGTCGTCGGTTCCCTAAAGACGAATATTTCAATGTTTCACATATTGTATTGAATCTTTAATAATTAATGAGTAAATAAATAAAGCTGATAAATAGACCAGGAATTTCGCCTACTTTATGCGTTTACAAACATTATATGAAAATAAACACTCAGAAACGAAACAGCTATCAGTCGGCCATACAACTATTTTTATTCCGTGCAGGCATCGAACCCTCGATAAACATCTAATCGTTCAATCGCTCAGCTAACTGACAAACATTTTAACTACAGAATAACCGAGAAATGAGATCAAAGAGCAGAAGCACAGAACCAGTCGAAGTGGAGGTGCTTGGGGGAGGCCTGTGTCCAGCGGTGGGCGTTTTTCGAGGGAAATGATGATAACGAAGAGACCAAAGAATTCCAACACCATCATTAACTATAGTACTAAATTAATATGATTCGTGTGCAGTGTTGTGTGTGGGCAATTGAAAAAGAAATTGCTCCTTCATTGAATTGAATTAACCCTTTATAGGGCAGAAGATCGTCGTCCGTCGTGGGGTCGGAATTGTATGTATGTGTTTATAACCTATTTATGTATTTGTCAAGAGTTTTTTTTTTAATTTATATCATTGTCGTGTCAACCAAAGCACCTGCCATCTAATCTCTTCACCACCCTTGGTTGACTGGTAGAGAATACAAGGCATTAAGTCCGCCTTAGTACCTACCTTTTGTGCGAAAATGTTTAAATAAATAAATAAGATGGTTTGTATGTTAAAAATAAAATACTGGGATATTAAAACCAATATTTATTGAAATTTTTGTGGTATATTGCATTTGACACACTATTTTGCTCTTTTTTCCAAGAGCTTTACTGCATTTGTCTAAAGTTTAGTTTAGCCGCGAAGATTCAAAATATATATTGTCCAATATATGGACAGAGCCGGTTAAACATCATTGATTTATAGTATTGATGTAAAAATCTGCTTGATGGACTGAAGATAAAAGACAGGATTTAAGTCAAGACGAATTTTAGAATAGAATCTAAGGGTGGGTTTAGACTAAGCGAAGATAGAATTATTCAATTAACCCATTAATGCCTAGCGTGTCCATATGGACACATTGCCTATTAATGCCTACCGTGTCCATATGGACACATTACCTATTAATGCCTACCGTGTCCATATGGACACGTCTTTGTATGACACGTCTTTGAATGTGTCCCTGATAACCTGGATGTTACTTGTATTAACAATGCGTGGCAGTTGCAAAGAAAAGCAGGCACCAAAATTCCACAGCTTGACTTCAGGAGGGAGATAGTGCTCCACTATCTCAACAAATATTGCCAAGCTCCCAAGGGAGGTGGAAAGCTTAGTTCTTCCAGTTCTTTTCCACAAACCTCACGTTTCGACAAGTTAGAACACTATGTCATAAAAATAGAGAAAAAAAGACGTTGTGTTGGTCCCTACTGCAAGAATAAATCATCAGCAGTCAGAACCGCGTGCGTCAAATGCAATCATGGATTATGCATTAAGGCCCCGTGCACGAAATCAACTCATTTCGAACAATTTAGATCACTACTTGTGTGAAAGGCAAGAAGAATTAGAACTTTTTTTTTTGTTATCGTAAGAGACGAGTTATTATTCTTTTACATGGCTTGAATGATTTTTAAAAATAATGTATATAATCATGGCAAGCACCCATATTCCAACACCCTTTTCCGCAAAAGTACCGAGCGAGTGATGGTTTGGCTACGTTGTACAACAAAACTACAAAAGATTGTGCACATTAAAAAATGTTTGTAACATCATTATATAGTCTACTGTTACATGGGTTGAAAACATTATTGACATCAATACGAATTAAAGCAGAAAAAAAATGCTGAAAGACGTAATTATTGAGGAAACGTTTAGACACATAAGTATTTTTTTCCATACTAAACAAACACTTTTAGGAAAATTTAAAAATTACACATTAATCTTAAGTTAACCTTTTAATAGAATCTAAATTTTATTATATAAAAAATTAATAACTTCATTTCGTAAATTATAGGCAAAGTGAACTATATTATCGACCGCGCGAACCCGATTTCGTCAGTAACGACCGGGCTCTCCCAGCGTGAACACGTATCACTTTGCTTCGCAGGCGCTCGCGAGTTATGCGTAAATATAATTCCGAGATTGTACGCCGACTACCACATTTTGATCCAGTAACGTTATGGCGGAATGTCTTATGTAAATGATGTATAAAAAATTTGCTAACTAATTTGAATAAATGACATTTTATTTGATTTATGTATAAATTACTTTGACCAGATGTGTTGAGCTTATATACTCCCCGCAACATGAATAAGACCACACACATACATATTGGCTCTGGTTTGATAAAGCAATGTGTTAAGAGCTTTTGAAACCCGTGTATGATATCGTTTTAAGATAAGTAAGTAAATCTGATCAATTACATTGCCCTTTGGGATGTACAGTGAAAACTGTGTGCATTGCATGTAACAAGAGTATGCTTCTTTGTACCGCGCCTCTTGAATAAGACCACTGAAAAAAAACACATATTATTTTTTGTAGCAGAAGTTTAATTTAATGATTAATAACTAGTATTCTGGCCATTCTTTCTAATTAGTTCAAAGATTCTGAAGGGTATTGAAGTATACAGAGATTTTAGGTACTCGACAGAAATATTATTCCATGTTTGCTGCAACGCTTTCCCTAACTCTTTTGAGTTATTATATTGCCTTGAATTTGCGTACACCTGACGAGAAAGACATCCCCAAACATTTTCCACGATATTAAGGTCAAGCGAGTTTGAGGGCCACTGCAGAACATTGATCTGATTTTTTTTAACTATATCTGTGCAATGTGGGCCTTATGGATACTCGCATTATCATGCTGGAAAATAAAATCTTGACCCCTACAGACATTCACAAACGTATGCTTTTCTTTACCAGCAGTTCAACATATTATTTAGCCGTCTGTCTACCTTCCAGAAAAACTAAATCAATCGCCCCATGGTATGACATAGCTGCCCATATAGTTATTGAACCGAAATCTTTACGTCGTCGTAACAAAATGAGTTAATTTTTTCGCAATTCATGAAAATAATAAGAGAAGCCGTCAGGGCCATCGAGATTAACCACTAATAACTTTATACCACTCAGTTTTCCAGTGAATCTTTTCACGAGCAAATATAAGACGTTCAGTTATATGCCTCTACTTATATCTTTTGACGTTTTAAATGTGGACAGTTTTGTAATATCTTCTAAACTGTTCTTAATGAGGCTTTAGTTCCGACGTTAATTGCTATTTTATTTGCCTTGCTGTCAAAGTTGAATTCGATGCTTCACGTAATATCGCATGACGGTCCCTTTCCGTGGTAGTAAATTTTATGCGCCCTTTAAAACGTTTCCCGTAATTTTCAGGTTCTTCGAGAAATTTACTCACTACCTGATGTGATACTCAATAATATGTGTCCAATCCGTCTTGCAATAGTTCTGTGTGAATATTCTTCTTCATGCAAAATTTTTATTTTGCCTTGTTTTTCTGATGTTAAACATTTTTTTTACCCATTTTACAAAAAAACCACTACTTGACACTACTACATTTCAATTGTTTGAGTATAATAAGTGCACTTAGATGATAGACACTTGCACTTCTTCGCTGTACAGGCAGCAAAATGCTACTGGTTTTAATCAAGTGGCGCACTGCTATTGTGCACTAAATTAACCAAGGGCGCGATTATGTTTCATGTTGCATAACAAAATGCAATAATCTACACAGCGTACAAAAAGAAGCCGTTTAGCGTTAATTTGATGCAATTATTCTTATAAATAAGTATGTGGTTGTAATATATATTGGTCTTATTCAAGTTGCGCGGAGTGTATTTTTTTTTACTTCTATAGAACTTTTATAATAATAGCTGAACCTGGATACCTGACTTGACATGATGAATGTATTTATTACGCAATGATGTGAATATTTAGACTATGAAAAACATTATTGTTATTGTAATTGTTATGTTATAAATCACCAAAAGGAAAGAAAAAACCTAAGTAGTGTGAAGACTATTTAGGTCATTTTCTTTCCTTTTTAACCGACTTCAAAAAGGAAGAGGTTATCAATTCGGATGTTGCTATTTTTTTTTAATGTATGTAAGGGCATAACTCCGTCATAAATGGGCGGATTTGCAAAATTCTTTTTTTGTTCGATAGAAGTTTGTTTCGAAATTGTCCCATTTAAATTTAGTAAAGATCTGGTGATGAGTTTCGGAGACAGACAACGGAACTCTTCAATAAATACCAGTAAAACAACCGCGATTGCTGCTATCGCATATGTATGCATTGTTTACGCAATCGCACAACATAACATCACGCAGATGCAGCTTCCTGTCACTGATATTCACATAGCAAGTAGTGTTATATGAATTTGCTTGGGGTAGGTAGGTATAATTTATGTGGACTACCTGAATGTCCTTTCTTTGGTCTTGTCCATCAATAAAAAAAAATTGGCTGTTAAATAATTTATTTTTGACGTGTAAAAGTGTTTTTTAAAAACAATCTACAAAAATAAATATCATTGTATCATCATTTTTATTTATTGTTTTGTTGAATGTCTAAAGGTATCTACGAATTGAACCATTTTTTGTTGATTGTGATAAATACACAGTACACACACATTCCAGGCTTTTATTTGTAAGCCGTACACTATATAATTATGTTAATTAAAATAATATCTTCTAAAGGATCAAAATTGTTTAAGCGGTCACTACGCTCGAACTTCACCCGCGTGTGCGTGTATCTGCATGAACTGTGCACACAAACATAGAATCGCAACGAATTAACCTAAACAGTAGCGAGTGAATTTTATGCACGGCCTCTTAAATGTTTCAAAGATTACCATGAAAATTAGCATGTGATTTCCGTGGTAATCTTTGAAACATTATTTCTTGTGATTTTGTGCTTTCAAATTTATAAAGTTTTGTTTAGTATGAATTGGTTATTTTTGTATGTACGAATGCCTAGTGTGTCCATATGGACACATGGTGTTTTTATACTTTGAAAAAGTTTTTTTCTATTAAAATACTGTTTTCCCTGTCCTATAACCCAATAACTAATAATATAAATAAACAAAAAATAAAAAAAAAACAATAACAAAATAACTCGGGCATTAACGGGTTAATATTTATTGCATCCATGATGTACACATACAGGTGGTAAGTATAAATCAATAGAATCAATTACGGAACCTGTCGGGCACAGCAACATTTTAACCCTTAAAAAAAAATCGAAATAACCGAATCGATAGTCTTTTAAAAAAAAAAACGTTACATATTGGTCCAAACTTAACCCTTATGTGAGTAACGACGTACCCGGATACCTTTAGCAAAAAAATATAGAAAATGCTAAAGGTCCCGGCTACCTCGTCACTCACATAAGGGTTAAATAAGTATGGGAACCAGCATTCTATTGTAACTTTCAAACACAATCAGAAAGTTTTGGAGGATATTACTAATCCATTGCTTCAGAGGTTTGAAACATTCGTCTGCTCAGCGGCGTATAAAACGCAATGCACGTGAACTGCCAATAAAACCCATTGCGATCAATTGCCATTTTATGTGTACGCAACTACCCCGCTGAACAAGAGAAAGAGCAGTATTTTCTTGATTATATTCGTATGGATAAACGAACGAAACGCTCTTCCCTACATAAAAAATAATTTGAGCGGAATGCTCATACGATTTCCAGTCTACCAAATTATTTTTCAGTTCGCTCTAAAATCTAAACCGACCTAAAAAGTCAAGTTTGAGAGCCTTTAACCTAACAATTTGCATCAAAATCCCCAATGATATTATTTGCGTGCGTGACGTCTTCCAAAATAACACAATTTGCAAATTAATTTATTATGCCATTTATTACGTCTAAGCCTGGCCTTCCAATTAAGGATAATGAAAGCACGAAATTTTAGCCCACTTTCCTTAATTAAATGAATTATGTAGTTTCCACGATTTTTCATGAATTTTACTATTGTTTACTTATGCGAAACAGTAAGCTGTTGGAAACATAAACAAAGAGAATAATTGGTGCAAAGACTATGTAATGTTACTTTTATAAAAGTCATATTAAACACTCTTTGTACTAACTATTTATACGTACATTGACATAAGGTCTACTCTCTAAGTCTGTCAATGAATATAATACGGACCCGTCAGAAAGTAGTTGATCCTTAATAACAAGTTTGAAATTAAATTTTTCGGTGGGGAAAATACATATCGGTTGGAGGGACAACTGTCAAATAGTGTTGCGAATGTTGTGATTCATTCTTAGTTCGGGCCCCGAACTAAACATATGCACGTGATACGGAGTAGGAAACGACCATAATTTCGGCCGAAACTACGGATGGACGTGGAGGTTTAGACTCCAAGGTTTAAATAAATTACAATTCCGGAATCACAGTCGTAAAATGCGATAAATATTACTAACAAAACTGGCATTGAAGAAAAGAAACGGTGTTTTCAGAATATTTCTATCTCAATTCAGTATAATTTGTGCGACTTTAACACTCAAATATACTTCATGTGTTAATTTAAAATCGAAAACAAAAACCCTCTGCTGTATTCTCCAGCGGGATCACTGCGTAACACACTAACAGTAGGAATGACTGTTCAACAACATTCATTGCGTTTTTAACGTTGTTGAGGACACAATTTCTTCGAACATATGAAGCAACTAGCTGCGCTCCGCGGTTTTACCCGCATTAGTGTGCGTTTCCACAGAAGCGGAGCTGCGCGGAGCGGAGCGGAGACGTGTAGGAATCGTCCAATCACAGACGAGACGAAGGACGCGATGAGGATTTCAACCATTGTGATTAGTCGATTCCTGCACGTCTCTGCTCCGCTTCGCCCAGCTCCGCTTCTGTGGAAACGCACCCTAAGTCTCGATCACGTAGGAATATCGGGATAAAGTGTCTCTCTATGTGTTAATCACTCATCTATGTGTTAATCCTGGTTATAAACTATCTGTGTGCCAAATTTCATCAAAATTGGTCCATCCGTTTGAGCGTGAAGAAGTAACAAACATACAAACACACACACAAACTTCAACTTTCGCCTTTATAATATTAAGTGTGATGTATTAGTAATATCCTTCAGTAATATGCTTCAAAATGATTCAGATTTTGATTGAAAGTGTGTTTCGCAATAAGGGTGCAGTTATATTGGCCTTATGTGATTGATGGTAATAAATTATCACTACATAGTATAAAACAAAGTCGCTTCCCTGTCTGTCTGTCCCTATATATGCTTAGATCTTTAAAACTCCGCAACGGATTTTGATGCGGTTTTTTTTAATAGATAGAGTGATTCAAGAGGAAGGTTTATATGTATAATACATGCATAATATAGTAGAGAAACACTGATAATTTTAGAGGTTTCTAATGTAATGTCGTAATTAAACACATTTTTTTGCGCTTACATTGTAAACGCTGGCTGAACCCGTCTAGATAGATCAAAATAATGTACTACAGTATTGTACACCTTAAAACGGTCTATGTAACGGTAGTAACGGTCTAACGGTATATGTCTATCTCTTAGGGATAACCCACAATAACCATTTTTTATCCTATACTTTTTACGAGAAATAATGGCTCTAAAATTATCAGTGTTTCTCCATTGCACCCGTGCGAAGCCGGGGCGGATCGCTAGTTAGATATAAACAGCTGTTCAATTGTATTTCATTGATTGTGCCACTTAATGGATCATTAGCTGTCCTACTATCATACGTTACGTAATATTAGACTTTCGTTTAAAATAATGATTTGGTTGTATCTTCTACGCATAGGACACAAAGACTTCGTATAATATGACGGCACGGTTGGCGCAGTGGTTAAGCAATTGACTGCTGCCCTGCGTGTCGCTGGTTCGATTCCCGCACGGAACAAATATTTGTATGACCTACAAGTAGTTATTCCGGGTCTGGCTGTTTGTGTATGTGAGTTTAAATGAGAGGAGAAATTCCTAGTATGGGGCAACGTTTATTTAAAAAAATAAAATCGTGGGCGTTAAGAAACAGCAGTACGAAAAAAAAAATTCAGAAAAAAATAAATAAAAGAGAGTGAGAGAGTATGAAAATAAATCAGATTTGAATTTTATATTCTTGTCTCATTACCCCTCACTATGACAAAGACACCTTTAGGCATCTCTGATCAGTCTCGTGAGTCTGCGTGCAGTCTATTACGTGATATTGCTAATCCATTGCTTCATAAGTTCGAATAATGTAACTGCTGAACAACATAAATAACGCAATGAATGTTGTTGAACTGTCAAAATTAAACCCATCGCTACTGATAGTGTGTAACTCAGTTACTCTTGAGTTTGTTTCCCACATAATATCATTAAATATACGCCATTGTTATTGAAGTAGAAACGGTTATATGATGACAGACTCATGCAATTTTATTTCAATTTAACTTTGTTTTTGAAGCCTCCTCCTTAGAAACATCAAACTTGTCCTATGTCTCGCATAAAAGGACATTTCGAAGCATTCATTATTAATGACGAAATGAACACAATCAAGCATTTCAATACAATAGTCGGTCATTAAAAACAATAAAGAAAAGGGGAATTATAAAACGAGCGATTAAAAAAAAGCTTTGCGACTGATGATGACATACTGTATTAATAACTTGAGCGGTATGAATTTGAGTAAGCGAAAAATTAACTAAACTAACGACGAATATTGATTAATAATAAAATCCAGAACGAGCTTACAAAAAGTGGATTGTGATAAATCCATTTCATATATTAAAATTTTATCCGAGCGACTACATTACTAAGTGAGCGACTGGAAATACAGAGAGGGCAACTTAGAAAAACACAAGATTGAACTTGAGAACTTAAGATGCAAGAGCGAGCGAAGCGAGCTCGTGACTTGGGGTACCCCGACACGGACAGGTTAGGTTCGAAGGGGATGGCTCAAGTGAGCGAGCGGAGCGAGTGAACGAGCCCCCGTCATCCGCTTCGTGTTAGGTTCCTTTAAACCCTGCAGACAGAAATAGGGGCCCCGCGAAGCGGGGCTCCGTCGACTACGCCTTATTATTATGCTCATTTTGTATTTTAAGTAACTCAAATTAATGTTTGTAAGATACTATTCTGTTGATTTTTCGTCACTTACAGTCAGTCGCTCACTTAGTAATTATATAACCCAAATTAATTAATGTTGACACT
The DNA here is from genome assembly GCA_949629135.1 of Eremobia ochroleuca. NCBI lineage: Eukaryota > Metazoa > Arthropoda > Insecta > Lepidoptera > Noctuidae > Eremobia > Eremobia ochroleuca. Next base: position 2,962,136 of record OX451401.1, on the reverse strand, counting down.
TAAAATTGTAATTTACAGTCACTCGTTTTATTGCTACCCTAAAGAAAATAACATACCCAACCCTCGATGCAAGCGTAGCATTGTTCTCGAGCCGGACACGAACCCAATCTTTTCCGACAAGCTCGTTTCTTTTTCAAACTTCATCATTTTCATAAACGAGTCGTAATGTACTGCGTCTTCGCCTTCCCTGTGTTTCTCCATTATTTTTATTTTACTTCTAACATCGCTGCTTACAAATGAGAATACTGATCCTATTAAATTGAGGAATCTGAAAATTTAGAGTTGGGTTACTTTCTAATGCAACGTAACATAACATCACGTTTGTAATGCCCGAAAGGTTAACTATGCAAAGGTGTAGCTATGGTACAGATGCCAGCACATCAAGCTACTACAATCTGTCCTTTAATAGATTTTCAACTCTATCGCTAAAGCATAAGGTTCAAAGTTGATTGGGAAAATTTGACAGTTTCGGGTAGCTTGATATGCTGTCTGTACACCCAAATTTCGCAAGTTATAGTTAAGTCCCATGTAATAAGGGCGAGCCTATTACCATCAACCGGGCAACAATTCCAAACACCGGACTGCTACTGAGAAATTCCTGGTGGAAAAACCTAATAACACTTTGCCCTGACTGGGAATCGAGCCCAAGACCTCACGGTCAGCAATAGCGCTTGCGATCACTACACCAAACACACACACACATTACATTAACCCGTAACGTAAAACAGGGTGAATAGGAAATGCAGGGGTGAATCGGGATGAAACTTTGAAATGGATTTTAACGTTGTTTGTCGCCAACATGGACACTTAATCGTTAATTATAATATAGTAAACACATTAGAGACCTTTTGGAAAAAAACGATATTATTTCAATGTTAAAATTCATTTTAAAGTTTCGTCCCGATTCACCCCCGCATTTCTTATTCACCCCGTTTTACCGTTATGCAAAATATACTACGCTTTGACGTAGAGTTGCGGACACTACATTAATATCTAATCATAACTTTAGAAATCTGCTACTTATTCTGATAAAAAAATATGGAGCACAAAACACAAACAAGACCAAAGTAAATGTATAAGTGGACAAGTAATTGGCCTTCATTAACACGTGATGTTACAGTTAGAAAAATATAATTATAGACTGAAAAATTGCAGAATAAAAGTAAGAGAGGACGCCTACGAGCAACATATACGAGCTATACAGTGTGAGTCTTTATAAAGTGCACATATTAAAAAGGGTGAAAATATAAACAATTTTATCGACGGAAAAAATGACAAAAAAAAATTTTTTTTAAATGGTAAAAAATGGTAAATTTTCTTCAAAAAATCATGAATAATTAATTTATGAGGTTTCTTTTTCAAAAAATTATGGCTTTATTAGCTTGGCCTATTATTAGACATTATTATTAATTTTGTTTTGTTTTAATATGACATTTAGTTTAAAAGTAGTAACAGTTTGTTTGCATGGGGTACCCAGACGCGAGTAAAAAAAATTAAAAATTTAATTTCTTTTTTAGATTTTTTTTGACATTTTTTCCGTCGATTAAACTGTTTATATTTTCACCCTTTTTAATATGTGCACTTTATAAAGACTCACACTGTATAACAAATATCACATACTTTTATAATAATAGAATACATTTTTGTTATATTATGCCTTATAAAGAAAAAACGACTGGACCTAATTCTATTTTCTACTGGAAACAAGTCTGAATATCTCCGAACTTCTACATCATTTTCACGTATTATTTATACCAAAATAGTCTCCAATAATTGCTTACACCATATCAATAAAAAAAAGCCCTGGCTGGATTGATTTATTGGCCTGGCCTTAATTTATTCAGGCAACCATAGGTAAGCCCGGTAAAGCAGACTACAACATCATAGGTTGAACTGCGAGATGCCATTTAAAAAAAAAAAAGATCCGCACGCCAGCATTAATGACATCATCCGTCGTGCTGTTGTCACCGGGTGCCAGCTGTTTTAGGACCCAACGGCCTGTCACGCGACGATGGGAAGAGACCAGACGGAATGACCATAATGCCGGTAGTTAGATCAGCCTTTGACATGGGATGCAACATGTGTCGACACCCTTGCGCCATCCCACCTTCCTAGCAGGGGGGCTATGCTGGGGCGGCTGCTGCAGGCGCGGAAAACCTTAAACGGCGAAAATATTTCAATCATATTGAGTGTATATTCGAGCTGTTTGGGGTTTTAACATTAGGGGATTAGGCCATGGGGTCCGAGTACCCACTTTGTTTTTTAAAATGTTGCTAAGCAGTTGGTCGACTCTTCACGCGACCAGAAGGCTGGCCTTTTTTGGCGAAAGAATCAGCATCGCCATACAATATGGTAATGAAATATCTATCAAGTTGCAGAGTAATAGAGTTCGGAGTTCCACAGGGCAGTGTACTGGGTCCATTACTGTTTCTACTTTATATTAATGACCTACCACGTCAAATTCGACACACAATGACATTATTTGCCGATGACAGCACTGCTACAGTCGAATGTATGAATGAGACGAACTACGAAGATGAAATAAACAGCACGCTTAAAACAATAATAGATTGGCTAAAATAGCATCCTTTCCATGGGACCGCTTGTATATGTATAATAAATTACCTGAACATTTAAAAGACCTTCCCATAAAAATGTTTAAAAAACAATTAACAAAACTATTGCTGGAGAAATGCTATTACACAATTAAGGACTTTTTAAATGACAAAACTATATAGGAAAATGTTATTGATAAATGTACGTTGTCTTTACAATTTCGAATGTTTTAGATTATAATAATGACATTGTTATTTATTTATTATTTTTTATGGTTGTTGCAATATTGTAATTTGACAAACAGATTTTGACATTACCAGATTATGTAAAGATTATAACTAGTAATAATTGTGATTGTCGTTAATGTGTTGCATTATTTTGACATTAAGCTTTTTAACCCGTGAGAAGGCGCGCCTAATTTTCTTACACGAGTAGGCGCGTGCGAGCAAATTGCTCACACTATCATAAAATGTTTATATTTTTAGTGTTTCTATATTTATTGGCTTATAATGTATTTAAATAAATAACACAAGGTTTAGTAAGTAAGAAAACAAGTATTTTAATCAAAACTATTGAACATAATAGCAACTTCTAACGCAAATAACAAAACAACCTAGTATTAATTAATTTTTTTGGCACGTTTCATAAAAATCACAATAAAAACTGTTCCATAACAAAAACTAAAAAGTGTTATTCATCCATTAAATCTACACTAATGTGCCTCTCGAAACACACTGAAAACATGTATTTTACATGTTCGGTGCAAAGTAATTGCTGGGCGCGTGATGAGCAAATTGCCGCACGTTGGTACATGGCCTCCACAAACGCCTTGCTGCGCGGTCGCAACGCCACTGAGCGGATCGAAAATTGCGTCAGGGGAGAGGGGGTGAATATTTAGGAAGGTACTTAAGTGCTTGAATTGGTGTGGCATGGGAAAGACAAAAAATTTTTGAATTAGATTTTTGTGTGAGCAAATTGCTCATAGCGCGCCTTCTCACGGGTTAACATTACACATTACGACACATATTCTTCATTATATGATTTGCGAGAGATTTATATTTAATTCATTGATAATTTTTATTATTATTACTATTATTATTATTTTTTTTGTTTTAGTCTGATCTGTAACTACATATTAAATTTGACTAGGGCTAATAATAATCGTATCGATAGCTGTATCTATAGTACTATTTAACTCAAACCTAATATGTTGCATGCCGTAAGGTAGAATGTATCGGGACACTTAACAAACATTCCAACTTATATGTATACCTACATTATCAGCAAATAAATGATTTCTTTCTTTCTTTCTTTCTTTCAATGCTGCCAGCCTTTTGGGCACTTTTCCTATTGACAGCGATGCAAACAATTTTTTTGATGCACCATGATTCTTTGCCCTCCTTTTTAGGGTTCCGTACCCAAAGGGCAAAAAGGAACCCTATTACTGCCGCTCCGCTGTCCGTCCGTCCGTCTGTCACCAGGCTGTATCTCATGAACCGTGATAGTTAAGCCGTGTACGCACGTACGAAAAAATTTGTTGCGTCGCATGATACGCAAAACAGACTTGACAACAACAGACATGATTTTTTGCCGTTTTTATAAATAATGGTACGGAACCCTTCGTACGCGAATCCGACTCGCGCTTGGCCGGTTTTATTTACATACATGTACATATTATTATTGAATGTGGCTTTGACATATCTCGAGACACGAGACCTTTGGAAGGCGTGCGAAGGGCCAAAGCCAACTCGCAGAAGCCTATTAGACGCTTTTGTACGCACTATGCAAGTGCAGCCAAGGACAACCCCCAGTTGGTGTAGGACTATTGATATGGAAACAAAGATATTGGAATATGTATTTGGATGGCTAAAGTGGACTGTTTACCTATAACTAATTAACTATGGAAGGAGTAGGGCCCCTGCCTGATCAATGTTTCATTATACATGGATAATTATGGAAGGGGATGAATTGCACAATCAATAATGGGCCCCTGGAAGCTGTCGCTAGCACATAGTGACGTAGCGACTAGGAGGTAACATGTCCTGAGGTGCTTCAGGAGTGCAGAGGTATTCCATGGCTATCAGAACAATCCGAGCACACGGCTAAGACCTAGAGTTCGGAGCGCGTAAGCCTCACTACGACGTCAACGTAAGTAAATATAAGGCGGTATTATTATTTAAAGTCTGTTAAGTATTATCTTGTTTGAAAATAAATGGGTTTTTCATTCTGAACATGGATGAAATAGGGTTTTTATAGCATTTACATTTTTATACTGTTTTATTTCATAAAGCACGCGACTTCGTTCTCATGGAAGTCGTAGGATACTCAATATACTAAAATAACAGCCACATTTTAATAAAACTCCCTCGGCTCCGCTTTCTTTAGTTACCTTTGTGCTTAGCGTACATTCACTCTTTTTTTGCTCGGTGCCTAAGACTCATTGCATGATGTTGAATATAGCCTTAAGCCTTCAACAATTGCGCTATCAAACGCAAAAAGAAATTTTCAAATCCAACTGACAGTTCCAGAGATTAGTAGGTTCCATTAAACAAACTCTTCAGATTCATTATTAGTAAAGATTCGGTTTAACCCTTTCAGTATGGTGCGCGAGAAGCATAGCGTGCACTGCCGGCCGGCGCTCGAGAAATGTGTTCTGAGCAGTTGTGATAGTACATAGCGCAATCTGCCACAAGCGCTAGCAGTGATTGCACGCCTGTGTTGTTTATATTCAGTTTTAGACTTGATTTGCAAAAGTACGTCACCCGGCCGTGACAAGCATCTGTGCCAGAACGTACATGTACATCAACCTTACTGAAATGGTTAAAAACAACAAGCACAAGTACATATAAATGGACGTTTGATGTACATAAAGATCTTTAAATCATGATCATAGCTGCTTCTGGTAGACAGATTGTTGAACTCATTTTTTTAAATGATAAATGATTTATTTTCTTTTCAGGTTTACAGTATACTAAAAATAATGTCGTATATCTGACTTCCTGTCAAAGAGGAATGTGAACTTCTTATACATCTATTGCTCCATGGAAAATGTATTGTCTTCATTCAATCGATCTGCCTAGCATTTTCCCAACTATGTTGGGGTCGGCCTCCATTCTAACCAGATACTGCTGAGTACCAGTAATGTACAAGGAGCGACTGGCTATCTGACCTCCGCAACCCAGTTACCACTGGGTAACACGATACCCCTTGGCAAGACTGGTTGTCATGATTTAATGTAAAATCATTTTTCATCTTTGAATGCATCACAAAACAAATAATGCAAAAATAGCCAAATTTCATTCTACGATATCTTGCTAATTTACGCTACATGACCTCGCAAACCTATTGTCCAATCTTATCTAAGCACTAAGAATTTTAAAATCCATATGGAAACAAAGTAAATAGCATAGCTTACTTTACTAATTCGTTGTAACCGTCTATGTATGCTTCAATGACAACGTCGTCTTCCTCTTTGAGGCTTCTTTGAAAGCTTTGGTGGACATGGTGTAAATCCAAGACGTTTTCGTTCGACATTTCTCTCAAAATAATGAAAAAATAATTCTGATTACCACTACACACAAACGATACAACTCGCAAACTGAGTGAGACTGACATTGACAAATGACAAGTTTGACATTGACAGTTTTTTCTTAATATCGTCTAGAGGTGAGACACACGTTATACGTGAATTGTATAATAATCCTTTTTTTGTCAAGAACCGTGTTAAAATGTTCAAATCAAATAAAAATGTTAAAATATAATGTTTACTGTTTACCTTTTCAGATGAAACTTTTGGATACACATACACATTCAAATAAAAAAAAAATTCCAATCTTTTCTTACTGACAGCGATGCGGACGAATTTTTTGATGCCCTATAATTATTTTTTCTCACTGTCGTTTTGCGTATGTTGTTTTAATTTTAATAGCCCCTCCACAAACAGCAGGTTGATTGCGTAACACACTATCAGTAGCAATGAGTTACAATTTGACAGTTCAACAACATTAATTGCGTTATTTACCCAGTTGAGCACACAAATTTTTCGAACATATGAAGTAATGGATTAGCAATAAGCTTCAAAATGACAGATTGAGATTGATAGTGTTACGCAATTAGGGTGTTGGTATACAGTACACTCCAGTGAAATATTTTGGTTACTAAGACTAAGAGAGTCTAAGAGGTAATATGTCTTAAAGTCTTGAAGATCCAAAATATGAGCTTTCTAGTTCGAACCCAAACCATAACCATTGTGTGTAGATGCCAAGTTGGTCCACCATAATACCAAGATATTTGATATCAGCCACCTAGGTGATTTTATTACAAGAACAACTTGTGTTAAGTAGAAAATTATTCCAACTCGCTTCTTAAATTCAAAAGGGCCACAAGTCGAAAAAAATACAAAATTCTTTTTAAAGCAAAAATCGTATCAATTCTGCCTATTGATACGATTTTTGCTTTAAAACTTTTTGGATTTAGTAATTTTTCGAATTGTGGCCCTTTTGAATTTAAGCAGCGAACTATGGATTCTAAGGTTATAGTTAGCTCCAGGTTGAGTGATATTGTATTTTGTAAACGCGATTTACTTATTTTTAGAATATTTATAATTATTATTTCAAGACTTTTAGCATATAAATTATTTAAAGCATCAAATCATCATACAATTTGCTACGTTTTATTATTGCTCTGGCAAATCATGTGATTAGTGTCATCTTTCATTAAATTCGATCTGTCAGTGTCAAAATATCTCAAGGTCTTACAAATGAATTTCGTCGTCGTCGGCTATCAAAAAAATATTTACTTTCCGTCTCAGATAGCTAGTGCCTACGATAACAAATAATTGGTGGTGCAATTTGAATATAATGTAATACAAACTTGTGTATGAACACGACAGCTGTATTTTGTGATCGCTGCGAATTATCCGGTAAGTTTTATTTTTCTACCTACACGCGAAAATATGACAAGTTTCATAATTTATTTTTAGTTACGGCGTGAAGTAGCTCGGGCTCACCAATATTCAGGCTAATCAACGATCGGTGGTCCTTTATTAAGTGATATGTATTTAATTTCTTCACTAACTATTGGGTAGTCCCGCTACCCAATTAATTGATTAAGAAATTTTAGGATTATTTACTAAGTGCGTATTGTATAGGGGGACTTCCCGTGTGTCAGAGTAACTTGTTGCAAAGGTTAGAACTTTTCTTTTTCTATCTCAAATACACGACTTATCTCCCGCTGACTTGCTAATTTAAAAAGTAGTTGTAAAAGTGAGTAATTTCAATTGGGTATTGAGTAAATTGAGTTGCGATATCTGAGAGTCATAATAGAGATACGCAAAGTGGTTTAAATTTAATTATTTACACCTACAGAGCCTACTTGTACAGCCAGGACAAGTGAGTTGGTAAGCAGTTAACTTACTACTTTGAATTGCACAACATATTTATATTTTACAAACTACCAATTTATTTGGGTCAACCTAATGTGTCATATTTTTAACACCATCTCCTTAGTTTTCACCTCCATCATAGCCATATTATTTTTACACAATAATTCATCTGTTGTTTATTTGATGTTCCCCTACCAAAACAAATGTAAAATATTTTATTTTATCTTTTTTTTCCACACCTACTTGACACACCTGCTTGATATTAAAAACTGCATTAAAACACTACCATAGCCACAATGTATGTCATGCAATGTGTCCCTTATCGAGGATAGCAGGATGTTATTATCATTCAATTGTTTGACCATTCATTAAGGAAAGAAAGAAAGAGAAAGGAAAACGAATTGACTAAAAGATAACACATATTTGAGCAATGTAAGCAGTAAGCAATCCAATTTCTTAGGTATTTATATTGATTGCATGAATGTTAACTCTTTAGCTGCATTGAAGCAGCTGATTGCCGGCATTTGAGTAGTAGGTAGTAAAACAAAGTTAGAAAAATTTCAACTGTCTGGTGACAGACGGACGGACGGACAGCGGAGTCTTAGTAATAGGGTCCTGTTTTACCCTTTGGGTACGGAACCCTAAAAATGACCGTTCCAGGAGTCCAAATATTATAGATCGCCCTATAATCAACAGAGAACATCTACATACTAAAACGTAGTTGGCCTCTTCTATTAACACCACCTATGTAATATTACATAGTCGGCATTCATTGGGTTAACCCTTAAATGCATAATGTTGCCATATGGCAACAAAGTACGTCATTTAATTTTTTTAAGAATGTGATAGCTGTGAGTTTCTGAAACCACCTCTTTTTGTCTAAACAATATATATACTCTATGAATATTAATATTATTGTATAATTATTATATATCTATTATCTAAATTCAATAGATAAATGCCTATACAATAGCATTTTTTGCAATACGATAAAATAAATCATGCATGCATGGGTTAAATTAATGGAGTTCTGCATATGGCAATGTAAATAGTATTGGTGCAGAAATCAGCCGCAAGTGTTGGTAGCACCTATGTGTATATAGCATAATAATTTTAGGGAACATGGGATAGTGATTTTGTTTCCCATTATTTGCTGAATATTTATTTTATTTACTCTTTACTGTAAATATTAAAAAGTCATATAAAAAAAAAATGCTTAGTAACTGTTCTGTATTTATCCCATGATTGGACGAATTTAATAGTGAATGTCTGGATGCGCTCGCTAAGTCGGCATGTGATTGGCTGTCCCGTACCCACGAGCTGCTGCACATATTCGCGACAACGTGACAAGCGCGCCATCTTTTAAAAGTTTGGTGTGCGAGCGGAGCCGACCAGTCTGTCGTCCGCCATTGACCCATGAACTATCTAATTTTCGACTCCGTGAGTGAAAATTGGTAAAACAAGGACAAATTGTGCATTACCGTGTGGTGTCACTCGTGCCAATCTCCGTGGTCAACGGTACACTCAAAAGACCGTTCAGATCTAGTGGGAGCCAGCCGCAGCAGGAGAAAAGGTGAGTCGTATTCAGCCATCTCTCTGTTGAATTTGTTCCTGGATTGGGAAGGACGGAGAACTCCGTTCGTACAGAACTACCTATATTTATTTCTACAACCAGCGTAATCTTACAGTCCACTCCTCTATTCCACATTCTGGTCCTTCGAGCCGGATTTCTAAATTTCATTTTGCTAAAACCACGCTTCCAAAATGGCGGAAGTTTTAGAAATGAAACGTAAAATCTTATTAGTTAGAAAGGAATATTTATTTACGAAGATACAAAAGCTTTATGACTATTCCAAAAAGTTGGGAAATGATCCAGATAAATTGCAATTGTTTACGGTATCATTGTCGGAAATGGAAAGTGTTCGTACGAAATTTGAATCCGCCATATTTGATTTGTACGAAATAGAAGTGCAAATAAAACCTACTGCAAAAATGTCAATAAGTGAACTTGAAGCATTTGACGAAATGTATAATGCATGTCAGTTAATCGCTCGTAAATATTCGAAATTAGAATCCGAATACTGTACTGAGTTAGGTAAAAAGGATTTAGTAGTACCCGCGTTACCAAAGATAACATTATTTCAATTTGATGGAGAAGTTGAAAACTGGATAACTTTTTATGACACGTTCTCATCATTAGTTCATAATAGAAATTTCTCAGATATCGATAAATTCCATTATTTACTCTCATGCGTTAAAGGTCCAGCTTTAAATATCGTTAAAAATCTACCTATTACTGCCGCTAATTACTCATTAGTTTGGCAAAGTTTAGTGGATAAATATCACGACCACAGAACACTAGCATGTAGGTATTTCGATAAAATGTTCAACTTTTTACCGTTAACTGAAGATACTACGTCGAACTTAACTTCATTTATAGAAACCTTTGATCATTCACTTAAAGCGATTCAAGCATTGAAAATTAATAACTTAGATGATTTTTTATTATGTCATTTGGCATTACAAAGACTCGATCCTCATACTCGAAAGTTATTCGAAGAATGTCGTGATCAAAAGTCGATACCTACGTTTGCGGAACTAATATCTTTTGTCAACAAACAAATTAAAGTTCTAGAACACACTTTTACAGACAGCTCTTCGAATAATACGTCGAAACAAAAGACACAAAATAAAAACCAACTTAAATCTTCGTCTAAGTCAGTTCTTAATACGGCACAAGCTCCGCAAAATAATAACAACCGTAATAATAATAAATCAAATTTGACTTGTGTGATTTGTAAACAAAATCATATGATATATCGATGTGATCAATTTCGTAAATTGTCCGTCGATGAAAGAATGAGCCGTGTTCATTCGCTAAAACTTTGTCATAATTGTCTTAAATCTGATCATCAATCTAATGCTTGTAAAAGTACAATGACTTGCGGGGTATGCGCATCATCGCATCATTATTTATTACATAAAGATAACGCGAAGAAGGAAAGCGCGGGAATATCGTCCGTGGCGAGCTCCCTGTCAGCGCAGCCGTCTCTGTCGCACACGCAGCAAGCGCTAGTGTCGTCTCACTTCGTAAGTGACACAACACACGCACCCGTACAGCAAGCATTGATTAGTAATAACTGCGATTATGGAGTAGTGTTAGGCACTGCACTTACGCACGTTATTGACTGTGTTGGTCAATATCAAGACTGCCGTGCAGTCATCGATTCTGGCGCTCAGAGTTCTTTTATAACTACTGAATGTGCTCAGAAACTAGGATTACAACGTAAAAAATGTCCTTTTACCATTCACGGTATAGGTGGGGGCATAGTTAAAAATCAAGGCATGGTTACTTGTACATTAAAACCAAGACATGCTAAGGGTCCAACATTTAGTGTTAATTTAGTAGTTATTTCGAGGGTGTCCGCTGATATGCCTAATATCTCTTTCACAGATAATGTCATTAACGAATATAACACTTACAAGTTAGCGGATCCATTGTTTTTTAAGCGTTCGCGAATAGATATTTTGTTAGGTAACGACATAGTGCCAGATATCATTAGAGATAAACCATTAATGATTAAGAATGGTATTCCGAGTGTTATTAAAACCGTTTTTGGTTATGTTATTAGCGGAAAATTATATCCACTTAGTAATAATAGTTCGCAGAATCTTAGTTTATCAGTTTCATATGACGAAGAACAGTCGATTGAGAAAACTTTACGCAGTTTTTGGGAAATTGAGGAAGTGCCGTGCACACCTTCAATAAATCCAATGGATCAGTTAGCCGAGGAGATATTCTCTAATGAACATACTCGAGAGTCGAACGGACAATACGTAGTTCCGCTGCCTTTTGCACTCGAACGCTCGCCGCTAGGTGCTACGCGCGCTGTGGCTGAGCGCCGGTTATTGTACACGGAACGCAAGCTCGCGCGTACTAATGATTTAAAAAATAAGTACAAGGAATTTATGCGGGAATATGAAGACCTCGATCATATGGAACTATATCAGGGTGACAAGCCTAGTAAATACATTATTCCACATCACAGTATTTTGCGACCTACTAGTACCTCCACTCCGTTACGTGTAGTGTTCGACGCGTCAGCGAAGAGTAGCAATAACGTATCTTTAAATGATATTCTATTAGTCGGCCCTAAGCTGTATCCGGATATTGCGGCAATCATTTTGAAATTTCGACTATTTGAATATTGCCTAGTAGGTGATGTTTGTAAAATGTATCGTGCTATCTCCTTACGAAAAGAAGATCGATTATATCAACACATTTTATATCGGGAATCGCCTAACGATCCAATAAAATTATACGAATTAAAAACCGTGACGTACGGACTTAGTTGTTCACCGTTCTTAGCAATTCGGACGCTACTTCAGTTAGCTAACGATGAAGGAAAACGTTTTCCATTCGCTGCTCAGGTCCTCCGTGAGGGAATTTACATGGATGATGTCCTATATTCATGTAATACTTTTGAGCAAGCTTGCTTAGTACAGGACCAATTAATTGGTATTTTTGAAAGTACCAACTTTACCTTAAAAAAGTGGATGAGTAACAGTGAGAAGTTACTAAAGCGCGTCCCCTCCGAAAATAGGGAAAATTCAGTAACATTCGTTAAAGATGAAAACGATAGTTCTATTAAAGTTTTAGGTCTTCAATGGATTCCAAAATCCGATAATTTTCTTTTTTCGGTTAATTTAACTGACAACGAGTCAACCAAACGATCAGTACTAAAATTGCTAGCGTCGATTTACGACCCCGTGGGTTTTATCGCACCTTGCACTTTTGTCGCGAAGCAGATCATGCAAGAACTGTGGAAGCTAGGCATTGGTTGGGACGAAAAGTTGCCAGATAATATAAAAAAATCGTGGCAAAATTTTATTTTGGAACTTCCTCTGTTAAAGGAGTTACGTATCGAACGTCACATGCTATTACCAAGGGAGACGGAATGCGACTTGGTTGGATTTTGTGATGCTTCGTTGCGTGGCTATGCAGCATGCGTGTATGTTATTAGTCGCGATCAAAAGGGTAACGTAAAGGTTCGTCTAGTGACCGCGAAATCTAAAGTTGCACCAATAAAACCCGTCACGATTCCTCGGTTGGAGTTAATGGGTGCTGTTTTGTTGAGCAAATTAATAAAGTTCGTAGTTGACACATTTAGTCGAGTTAAAATTAACAGAATAACAGCAGCGTCAGACTCGACAGTCGTACTGTCGTGGCTTCAAACGGAACCTTATAAACTAAAGACCTTTGTCAGTCATCGGGTTACGAAAATTATTGAAGTTTTACCTCCTCATTTTTGGCGGCATGTGAGTAGCGAACATAATTTAGCCGATATTTGTTCTCGCGGAGCGTCTCCGGAACAACTTGTCAGTTGTAATCAACGTTGGTTACAGGGCACGAATTGGATGTATCAAAATTATATCGATTGGCCCCTGACGGTGTTTGTTAACGAGAGTAATAATAAAGTACCGGAATTAAAACCGTCTGTTAATTTCTTGGTCGAAAATAAAAATAATGATAATTTCAATGAATCTAAAGCAGAATTTTGTGAAAGAATTTGTCAAAAGTTTTCATCATTTTCCAAATTGCAAAGATCGTTTGCTTGGATTTTAAGATTTAGACGAAAAAGGGGTGATATGAACACTTCTCACAAATCGGGAGTATTATCAATCTTCGAATTAAACGAAGCTCGCGATAAGTTGATAAAATTAGTTCAAAATGCTTATTTTGAAGCGGAATTAAAAATGATTAAAGATAAGAAATACGTTTCTTCCTTACGAAAATTATCCCCATTTATTGATTCCGACGGCTTCCTCAGGGTAGGGGGTCGCATCGGTCATTCCGAACTCCCGTATAATTCTAAACATCCGCGTCTTCTTCCGAAACATAGTTTATTTACTAAACTATTGATCAATTATTTTCATAAAAAATATTTACATGTAGGACCGCGAACCTTACAAAGTATAATTAATGAAAATTTTTGGATATTGTCTGCTCGTAGCGTCATTAGATCGGTTTTATCTAAGTGTAAAACGTGTTTTAAATGTAAACCGTCTTTACTGCAACCCGAAATGGCACCGTTGCCACCAACTCGGTTGATACCTAATAAGGTATTTTCTAACGTCGGAGTTGACCTCGGAGGTCCATTCCTTATTAAAGAAAGCTTACGTCGTAATGCTAAAGTGACAAAGGCGTATTTAGCACTGTTTGTCTGCTTTTCAACAAAAGCATTACATCTGGAGGTGTTATCTTCTCTCTCCGCCGACTGTTTCCTTGCGTGCCTAGACAGATTCATAGCTCGTAGAGGTCTATGCGCTGTTCTCTATTCTGACTGTGCCACTAATTTTATTGGTGCAAGCAAACATCTGTCTGAAATCCAGAGGTTCCTGCGTGAGAGTCAAGATGACATTTCGGATGGCTGCTCTAAAAGACAGGTTGATTGGAAATTTAATGTCCCCAGTGCTCCACATATGGGTGGCCTCTGGGAAGCGGGCATAAAGTCAGCAAAGTATCATTTAGTGCGAAGTGTAGGAGAAAAGTCCTTAACGTTTGAGGAACTTTCCACGATATTTTGCAAGGCAGAAGCCATTTTAAATTCGCGTCCCTTGTGTCCACTACCTGCTAGCGATAATCCCAACGAATTCAATGTTTTAACCGCCGGACACTTTCTCATTGGTCGAAGCTTAACCTCTATACCCGAGTATAACGTTCAAGACGTAAACATTAACAGATTGTCACGTTGGCAATATATTCAGAGGTGTTCCCAACTTTTCTGGAAACGTTGGAGTCACGAATATTTAAATACTCTTCAGCAGAGAGCTAAATGGTTTACGTCTTCCTCTAATCCAAAAGTCGGAGATCTAGTAATAATAAAAACTGAAAATGTTCCTTCCTGTAAATGGCCTCTCGGCAAAATAGAAAAATTACATCCAGGTCCCGACGGAATAGTCCGGTGTGTGACGCTGCGCACCGAAAAAAGTACCGTACAAAGACCAACCAATAAACTCTGCCTATTACCTTATACCAACTAGAGTCAAACAAAACGTTTTTGTTAGATATAGGTACTTAGATTAGTGTTTATTTCAGAGCTTTTTTTAATGATATAGGTATTAAGGTAATCTTAGTTTTCTAGAAACCATCACTATGGTTTCGGTAGGGGGTATGTTCTG
The DNA here is from genome assembly GCA_949629135.1 of Eremobia ochroleuca. Classification (NCBI taxonomy): domain Eukaryota; kingdom Metazoa; phylum Arthropoda; class Insecta; order Lepidoptera; family Noctuidae; genus Eremobia; species Eremobia ochroleuca. The sequence goes on along the minus strand of OX451401.1, from coordinate 2,947,015 downwards.
TATTTATCCCATGATTGGACGAATTTAATAGTGAATGTCTGGATGCGCTCGCTAAGTCGGCATGTGATTGGCTGTCCCGTACCCACGAGCTGCTGCACATATTCGCGACAACGTGACAAGCGCGCCATCTTTTAAAAGTTTGGTGTGCGAGCGGAGCCGACCAGTCTGTCGTCCGCCATTGACCCATGAACTATCTAATTTTCGACTCCGTGAGTGAAAATTGGTAAAACAAGGACAAATTGTGCATTACCGTGTGGTGTCACTCGTGCCAATCTCCGTGGTCAACGGTACACTCAAAAGACCGTTCAGATCTAGTGGGAGCCAGCCGCAGCAGGAGAAAAGGTGAGTCGTATTCAGCCATCTCTCTGTTGAATTTGTTCCTGGATTGGGAAGGACGGAGAACTCCGTTCGTACAGAACTACCTATATTTATTTCTACAACCAGCGTAATCTTACAGTCCACTCCTCTATTCCACAGTAACAATTATTTCATTTTATTATACTAATAAAAGTTCTATAATAAAGTAGTTAGCAATATCATTTTCATTTGTACAGCTGTTTCCTAATTTTTCATGTTTCACAATTAATTTTGAATATTAATTACGTTTTTGTATACACAGTGGGTTTGTTCACATATTGTTTAAATAAATTATTATAACTTTTGACTCTTACTTGGGTTTTCTACTTTTCTACCTCTAAAGATAAATGCAGAAATTAATACGTGGTTTAAGTCGCGGTAATAAAATAACAAAAAACAAACGCGCGGTAATCAAATAACATTATAATGTTTGTAATTTATTTATTTTATACAATTAGTATTCTAAGGGCACAAACAGAAACATTTCCTGTTAAAAAAAAAAAAAACATTTATTCTGGAAATAATAATAAACTGGTATTTGTTGTGATTTATTGCCACAAGGGTCAATCGATCAGGTTAAACTTAGCTTGCCGCGATCGGTCCGTGGATGGGTGACCATCTTTACATACTGATACAGACTTGGCAGTTGTTACGGGTCGTCAGAAGCCCGAAAGTCTTCTGACGACCCGTAACGTGTAACCCAGTAACTGGGTTGTGGAGTTCAGATAAGCAGTGGCTCCACGTAAAATACTGGTATTAGCTGCATCCGGTCAGATTGGGAGCCAACCCCGAAAATAGTGTTGTGATTTCTGTTAAATGAATCCTCATTGGAAGTTTGTCAGCCACCTTTTATGTGGAACTTCGTCATTGGCGCCGATTCTTTTGTTCATAAACTAAACTAAATTTAAGTTCAGGGCATCTTTTTCTTTCTATTTCATTAAGAAAAGGAGAGAAGATAATATAAAAGTCAAATTAGTCAGCGCCTGACGTAAATTGACGTATTTTTAGTAGCCAATTTTTTTATCACGTCTAAACTTGTAAATGGAGTATCTTAATTTGACAGGACTAAACTAATATTTATCATCTGTCCTTTTCTTAATGAAATAGAAAGAAAAATATGAACTGAACTTAAATTTAGTTTAGTTTGTGAACAACAGAATCGGCTCCATTTTTTAAGATTCTTTCTACCTGTTAGTTCAAGCTCCACAGTTATGTAACCAACTTTCTCTCTTATGAAGTTACAGGTGACGTAAAAATCGCCTTAGGCTCAATGCACATACTGACCTGTGTCACTAAAAAAACACCGTTAGACTATAGAGTCGAATGGTGTTTTTTCACCGCTAACAAACAATTCACTGCTCTATACATTTATGTTCACTGAATTCGAAATGTATGGAACAGATTTTTTTTTCGCAATTTCTGGTTTTCCCCGTTGCAAAAGTTGTTCATAATGCTATGTTCAATTACTATTTGAGACTATCTCTTAAACGTCTACAATACATTTGTAAAGCTTAGGTTGTCCTTACTGTCGTCTGTGCACTCAATATTCTTTACCTGTACGACATTGCCAAAGAAAAAAATGCAATTCCGATTAATTAAATAGGAGTTCATCGATTCCCGTCCTCAGGATTTTTATAGCAGAGCCATCAAAGAACTTTGACTAAAATGGTAAAAGTACAGACGCCAGCACATCAAGCTAATACAATCTGTCAAAATCTCTTTAATAGATTTTCAACTTTATCGTCAAAGCATAAGGTTCAAAGTTGATTGGGATTTGACAGTTTCGGGTAGCTTGATGCGCTGGCGTCTGTACATATTCACTAATGAACGGCCAACACTTCGATTAATGAAACATTAATTTTCTTTAAAAAAACATATTTGAGTTTTTCTTTGTAAAACGACTATTTCATAGGTAAAGACCTAATCGTGGAATTAACATAGGTATACAGGCTGGCTTCCGCAACTCCACGTCAACGCGCGTATTTTGCGTTTGGGTGGGAAAATCGATCATTCGATCCACCACAGCTCCTCAAGGAAGGCCAGCATCACCTTGGTAGCTCGCTCCAGTGACCACATAAAAACACGATCTCCATTTTGGGCTTTGCACCTCGAGAAGAAAAAAAAAAATTGTTGAAGCGCTAGGTTTACTCATTTAAATAATTCTCATAACACTTATTTATCAGTTCAAGTTGTATGCTTCTAGGTCAGTGAATCATTAATGTGTGTATCATTGATGTAATATCATTCAACGTAGTTTTATTTTGTTTTTGTGTGTTAGGTTTGGAATGAAAACAATAAGTTGTCACGTGTTAAATATGTAAACACGATAGAGGAAACAAAACAGATTTCCTTTCATACTAAGTATCAATTGGAATCAATTATGGTTTGGGTGGCAATTGGCATGTAGATAAATCTTGTAACGTTTATGCGGTTCCGTGCCTTAAGGCGTTGCGTATGCGCATAGCAACTTGAATTCACACAACTGCCAACTTTTCCAAAGGTTGCCAGCACCCTAATAACACACCCTCATAATACATTATAAATCACAATCTGAATCATTTTGAAGGATATTGCTAATCCATTGCTTCATATGTTCGAAAAATTTGTCTGCTCAACAACGTAAATAATGCAATGAATGTTGTTGAACTGTCAAAATGAAACCCATTGCTACTGTTAGTGTTACGCAACTACCCCACAGTCCTAGCAGCGTCTGTGGCTGCAGAGTTTCTTGAAATTATATGAAAAACGTCATAAATGGGCAGTTTCGTGTTTGCAAGTTGCCCAAACACGAAAGGATCAATATTGCTCCTCCGTTTACGCAGCGCCTATAAGGAATAGTTGTAGTGATTAGGGTGATTAATTGGGTAAATAGGTAAGATAAGCATAATAAGCATAGCCTGTAATGTCCCTGCACTGCTGAGGCACAGGCCTACTCTCTGTGAGGAGTGGGCCATAATCCACCACGTGGGCCCTGTGTGGATTGGCGGATGTCACATATCTTCGATTTTTGGTTTCTAAGACATGCTGGTTTCGTCACGACGCTTTCCTTCACCGTTTTGAGATCAATGGTGATGAAATAATTTACACAAAGTAAAGTGCCTGCTTGGGTTCGAAGGTTCGAACCCACGACCTTCAACACGTAAGTCGCGGCCGTTACCACCAGGCATAGAGAATATAACCACTAGAGAGCGTATGGGCCGATTTCTTCGAAGCACACGACTCACTACTGCGGGCCGGGGGATGAGGAAGAACGCGCGGCTGCAATTGGTCAGTTCAAGGTCAAGTTGCATCGTTAGGGCTGCTTTACTTCATTAAGAGAAAATAGTCGATATCGATAAAATGGATTTTAACATTATAATAAATACTAAATCAAAATCATAGAAATAATATTTAATCAAAATCAATCAATTACAAAAAAAAATCCCGGAAATGGACTGATCGGCCCCGGTCGGGGACAGAAAGAACTAAAAAAATCCCGGAAAATACAAAAAAAAAAAAAACCGACGAACTGAAAACCGAGGAGGTTCTCAGTTCGTCGGTATTTCTTTTTTGAAGTCGGTTAATACTAGATAGTTGTTTTATTAAAGTATGTGAATTGAATAAAAAATGTATTCATTTTATTTTTCTCGATATCAACTTTCAGCTATTAAAGATAACAGCACTATTTTTTACGATAAACATACAAAAGGAAAGAAAGGGATAGAAGCATTAGAATTGTCTAATACAAGAACGAGACTTTTCCAAAAGACATCAACGCGCGACTCAAAAAGTGTGCTCGTTTACCCAGCCACCATTTTAAATAGACCCCTGCAGTGGCTTATAATCTGATTAAATCAAAAATAATTTTTCGTAATGTTTATGTACCGATGAAAAGTTATGTTTATGTCATCCTTTTTGTAACTAGATGTCTAAGAATGTTTCCCACACCACTTCACCGCGCATGAAGGCATTTTGATGCGTTATAATTGCATAAACGTTATAAAAAAATTATATTAATTTAGCGTGCACGCAGGTCTAACACTTGGACACAACTAAAATTGCTACTAGTACCGTAGCCTATACATAGGCGACAAAATACTAATAGTTTTCGTGCGTCGGGGCACTGTATACGCAGTCAAGTGGTTATAATAGTCTTTGCCACCAGGCCATCAGTACTCTTTCGTAACTTATAGACTTGTAAACTAGAATTTCGTTCAGTTACGCATGAAGAGCAGTCGATTTGGCGACGCTTGAAGGGGGAGGCCTAAATCCAGGAGGAGACGTATTTAATTAATTCAATTGAAATTAATGATGACTCATTTTCATTCCTTTTAAAAATCATTTGTACACATTGAACTGACTGCGAAGTGTGTCACTTGCTAAACTAACAATCTAATAACAGGTTTTACCCTATTGCTTGAAAGTGGCACACTCACCTATTTCTTCTAGTCCTACTATCCTACTAATATACAACGTGTAACGTTAAATGCGCAAAACCTCAGACACCCCAACTGATTTTTAATTCAATTGACCTATTTCACATAGAAAATAAGTCAGTAACAAATTGTAAAGGTTTTATGAGCTGTTTTAGTTTTACTGGCCATTCTGATCGTTTCTTGCGTCTGCGACGACGCTTTATCGAGGGAGGAGTCGTCACCGGGCCGCTGCGCCGCGCTGACATTGGGTTGCTTGACCTATTAATAAATAGACACGGCAACGTTTTTAATGAAGATTTTTTGAAAAATGTGACCTATATTAAAAAGTGGTTCAATTAATTCTGCTCGTTATTCTGATCCAACTATTTTCAGGTTTTGCGCATTTAACGTTACACGTTGTATACTAATAATAAAGCTGAAGTTTTTTTGTTTGATAGGCCAATTCTTGAGGAAGGCTATAGGCTATTTAACATCACGCTAGGCTTTCATTCCGTTTGTGGTGATGGGAAAACTCCGTTCGGCATCTACCCTCGCTGAATAAAATTTGGGTCGGCTCGGCACATTTTGAGCTAAGTGTGCATACACTCGAGCGACACGCGTCAGGCTGCCGTCGATAACATTCCGCTCGTTTATTTGGGCACCGAACTCAAATACACGCGGCACGTTGTCGACACCTGTACGTTGTCGTTGCAGTTGCGTCTTCCGCTGACACGTTTCGCTCGTATGTATGACTAAACCGACTGGTATTTTCCCGAACAAGTGTAATGCACCTAGCGCCCCTCACGATACACACTAAGGCCCGGCGCCCATTATCGGCATCGGCAAGGAAAAGGATCCTTCGGCATTCTACATGCAAGCGCACACTATCGGCAATTATGCTTTGGCATGCTGCAACGTTCTTAGGGATGACAAGGCGTCCTTAAGGATGCCGCACCGTCCTGTACCTTGCCGAAGCGTCTCAATATCGTATTTCTCAAACTATCCCCCGAGTGTTGCCTCGGCGCCGGCGGCGTACCGAATGTTGCCGAAGGATGCCGAAGCATCCCGAAGCATTCTCAAGGCTGCCGATACACCAGCCTCAAGCATACCGAAGCGGTATTTTTGTTATTACGACCACATATCACGGAAATTTCTACTTTATTGCCATTATGTTATAGTATATTGCTATTTGCCACCTAAAATCCTCAGTCGTACCGATGCCGATAATGGGCGCCGGGCCTTAGACAGTCTCCTAAACAAGCTTATCCCACCTTATACCACTCTATTATCATCACACAATTGACATCAAGTCCCTCTTTCCAGATTCATGTAAGAACATGACGACAAGTCTACAGATCGGGGACGAGGACTCATTTATTATCCTGGGAACTTCTCCAGGGACCAGTCTGGATATGAAGTGCAATGGTATAGAGAATGGGGGGGACTTGTCTGTGGACAAGGAGCAGATGGAAGAGGCTATGAAGGACCTCTCCGTTGAAGCTAACATGGCCTTCAAGGCGCATTTCAAACTTGGAGATTGTGTAAGTATCTCAATATCTAGGAATATCTAGGAAAAGGGCTGTATCCCTTTTCCTAGGCAGTCGCTCCTTATAAAATACTGATATTCAGCTGCATCCGATTATACTGGAAGCCGACCCCAAAAAAATTGGAAAAAGGGTTGGCAGATTTATTGATTCAGCCCTTACGGAACAGGCCTCTTTAGTATGATTTTGTCCCATCTAGGGGTTTTGAATACCGGATTTTTTCAATACCGGTATTAATACCGCATAGAAAATTTCCAAATCCCCGGTATTACACTCTATATTTTTTGCAAAATCACAAAAAAAAAATGACTAATAAGTTTCACAAAAAATTTTCGCGATTTCTGTTCTAGTCCCATAGGGTGTTGTTCATAATTATGAGTACAATGGACCCTTATGAGCTTGTGCGTAATTTCAGTTACAATTTTTATAAAAGGTGTATCTCGAGTTTTATTGGACCTACAGAGTTAGAGCTGGGCTCGAACGCGAACTTTGTATATCTTAAAAATGTATTGCGTGACTACATATTTCGTAGGATGCACCTTTTAGCGCATGGAAGAATCCCCTCCGCCGTTCGCCCACTTTCCTTCTCACATCAGGAATCTCAGGATAGTACTTCTATTGTTCTATGTACGTACCTCTTGCCTTGACTGAGAGGCAAAAAATGTCAATTGAAAGCCCTAATCCCATCTACTCTTTTGGTCAAACGATTTTGGGTTTTTTGGTTCAGGTTTTTTAGCATAATTTTTAAGGCTACCTGTTGCTTGCTTTTTTACAAAGGATTGTATACCTCTAAACTTTTGTTCACATAACTGCATAATGTACTGTGTAGTCACAACGTCCTGTTTATGTTGTGTTCGGTATAATTTCCGACGCCTACTGAGGAATTATGTCGAAAGCATCACCAGCAAATTCCTTTCGTGACAATTCGGCGTCTTATTACAACTGTTTGCTACGCTCAAGCATGTTTACGAATAACGGATAATGTTGGAAGATAGGGAGAGAGAAAGAAAGAAGAGATATGATCAGTCAATGAATCTGTCCAGCAAAATGAGCCTATAATGTTCCCACTGCTGGGACACAGGCCTCCTCTCCATTGAGATGGGAAATTATGTCTATGGTCGAGGGCGCATCTTGATTAATGTATGTGTTGTCTTTGGTCCCTGGCCCTGACATCAAGCGCTTGAGTACGAGGCTTTTGGCTACGCAGTATATTTTATGTCTTTTTTATTTTTTATTATTATTTTGTTTTTTATTTGTAACGTGCGTTTTGTTTGTGCAGAATAAACGTTTTTTCTTTCTTTTCTTCTTCTTCTTCTTCTCTCATTGAGACTGAGAGTCAAGGAGAGGAGGTCTACGTGGTAAATAATAATCTACCACGCGGGCCCTGTGAGGGTTCCTAGATGTCACGTCTTCGAGTTTTTTGCTCTAGGACATGCCGGTTTCCTCACAATGTTTTCTTTCACCGTTTTAAAAGCAGTGGTGATGAAATAATTTACACAAAGTAAAGCGCCTGCCTGGGTTCGAAACTTCGAACCCACGAGCTCCAACTCATAAATCGGGGCCGTTACCACTGGGCCAACACTGCTCATATGAATCAGTCTACGGTCAGTGTATATCAGTCCACTGCTGGACATGGCCTCTTTCAAGGTGACCACCATCGGGTTTGTCGCCTTCTGCATCCAGTATGTCCCCGTTGCATGGGGTGCCCCGACTAGATGAACCGACGACCTTGGAATGAAATAATTGATATTGAGTATTACATACTGCTCCACTGCCGTTTCACGGTGATATTTTTACAGAATCGACCGGCATGCCGGTCGATTCTGTAAAAATATCACCGTGAAATCATAAGTGAAATGAGCACTTAATAGTGTTAATCCCTAGCGAATGACAGCTCACTCCACGCTCACTTCACCTGAGCTTTCACGGTGAGATGGTTACAGAATCGCAAGGCTGGTCCTCATTTTAATAATAACCTTGTGGTTATGCGTATGCTAAAATCGATATGAGATTACTGACTTATCTTTTTAATACTTCAACATCATATATGTTTTATCACAGAAAGATTACAAATAGAGATTTTGATGAAGCATATATTTATTTTTAGCTTTATTTTACCCCTTGTTGGGAAATATTATACAAGGTGTAACTTAAATAACGCACAACATCTTAAAGGGTCATTGTACTCATCATTATGAACAACTTTTACTATGGGACCAAACCCGAAATCGCGAAAAAATCAGCTATTCCCTACATTTTGACGAGTTATGCGAACATACCGAAAAAATAAAACGAAATTTTCAAAGTGCGTATTTTCAAAAAGTTTTTAATCGTTGCATAACATGCTTTTTGACCTAGTTCAAGTTTTACATTACCACGCGTTCTGAGTTCTCTAACCAAAACGGACGCCGTTGAGAGATCACTTGACTTGACATAAAAGACAAGCAAATGAATAGGCTTTTGTAATCGAGTTTCGACTTAATTAAAAGGACGGGAAACTCACACTTAAGTACCTGTTTTAAAATGAAATATAAAAGGTAGTTGAGCGGTTTATCCGGTGAAGGCAAAATGAACATCTAAACATACAAATAAATCAAATTAAAGTGTCAGCTTTTAATGTAAAAATAACAGCCTTTTACTTATTGCACCTGAAATTATATTATACTTATAAATGCTTATAAAAAAATAAAACATTTTTTTTTGTTTTCGATTCTGTTATTCACAAACTAAACTAAATTTAAGTTCGGTGCATCATTTTCTTTCTATTTCATTAAGAAAATGACAGAAGATAAATTTTAGTTTAGTCCTGTCAAATTAATCAGCGCCTACACTACTCCATAGAAGTTTAGACGTGATTAAAAATTTGCCTACTAAAACTACGTCAATTTACGTCAGGCGCTGATTAAACTAAAATTTATCTTCTGTCCTTTTCTTAATGAAATAGAAAGAAAAAGATGGACTGGACTTAAAATTAGTTTAGTTTGTGAACCACAGAATCGGCACCATTAAACACCTACTGGCCGATATCAACAGACGATGTTATTTAAACCTGCGTCTGTAACATAGATTAAACTTATCACTATTGGTACCTTGCACATAGGGTTACCAGATCAAAAAATCAAAAGTCCGGAGAAAAGGCCTGATTTCCATGGAAAAGTCCTGAGATTTTCTACAGATGAGAATTTTATCTCAAAAACGTATTATTATCGTTGTATATAGTTTTTAGTTCGTTTTACTTCGATAAATAAGTATTGATTTTTATTGCAATTGTTACCAAAAGAAGATTATTTTAAGTTTGTTTTAAATTAATACATAAGTATTGATTTTAACTGCAATTGTTACCAAAAGAAGATTGTTTTTAGTTCGTTTTACTTCGATAAATAAGTATTGATTTTAACTGCAATTGTTACCAAAAGAAGATTATTTTAAGTTTGTTTTAAATTAATACATAAGTATTGATTTTAACTGCAATTGTTACCAAAAGAAGATTATTTTTAGTAGTTCAATAAGAGAGATCTTTAAAATGTAACCTGTTTTTTATTAAAAATCCTGAGCTATCACTAGATTTGCTAAATCCGGCCGGAATCCTGAGAAGAGTCGAAAAATCCTGAAATCTCAGGACAAATCCTGAGATATGGTAACCCTACTTGCACAGTTTATTATGAGTAACGAGATAGTATTTTGTAAACATTGGTCGTATAATGCAAATGCATAAGTCATCGGAATACAAATGTGAGACGTCAAACGATTAAGATTTATCTCTTTTAATTATTAGTAGGTACGTAGTTTACGGATATTCAGAAGCCTATGTCTGACAACCAGTCTTATTAAGAGTATCGTGTTACCAACCTAGTCAGGGTTGGTACGGTCAGATAGGCAATCGCTCTATGTAAAATATGTACTTATATTCAACTGCATCCGGTCGGACTGGAAGCCGTCCCGAGTTTACTAGAATTTCATGTTAAAAAGTGAAACTAAAAGCATTTGTTTCAATTAAAACAATTACATGCCCTTTTGAATTGTCAAGGCGTCGGTCAGTCAGAAAGTTGAAGCTGTAGGTTCCTATGCTGAGCGTTGCACTGAGGGGATTCCGGATTGCTCTACCAAGAGGTACCGGGACCCCCTACATGTGCTGATGGTGATCACCGGGGTGGTTTTAGAGAGGTAAGAGTCCCATACTACCTGGTCTTTTTCCCCAAATTCCAGGTGCCTTTTGAAGGTTTCCCCCGTAAACAAAAAAAAAAGGTTCCAAGAACGGGCAAAAAACATCATGGATACAAATCAAAATAGTGTTAACTTTTAGACTATGCAAGGTCAAATTGAATTAGGTGAAACTTCACCTACGAGTATTTTTTTGTAATGTAACAGAAATAACACACTGTAATTGTCGTTGTTTTTTCCCAGCATTCAAAACCACATCCATCAAGTACATTAGTGTAAATTATTTCATCATCCACTACTCTCAAAACGGTAAAGGAAAACATCGCGAGGAAACCGGCATGGCCTAGAACCAAACATTCGAAAACGTGTGCATCTATCAACCCGCACTGGGCTCGCGTGGTAGATTAAGCAGCACCCTCCCTCTCACCGCGAGGAGGCCTGTGATCTAGCAGTGGACATTACTCAGGGTACGTTTCCACAGAAGCGGAGCTGGGCGAAGCGGAGCAGAGACGTGCAGGAATCGACTAATCACAATGGTTGAAATCCTCATCGCGTCACTCGTCTCGTCTGTGATTCGAGGATTCCTACACGTCTCCGCTCCGCTCCGCCCAGCTCCGCTTCTGTGGAAACCCACCCTTATAGGCTGATTATGCAACTGCTGTGACATCTGACCTCCGTTTTCCATTAAAGTACGAGGAAGCCAGTGAAACAAAATATCAGAAGCATAGGTTTTATCGCAAGATTTCCCTTGAAATATGGCCACAAATTCAACATTTTGCCGCAGTCATGTAATTCCCCAAATTTATTATACAGCATGCTTTTTTTTACCGGCTCCAAATTTTTACAGGGTGTTCCACCCATGAATATGAATAACTTTCACTATGGAACCAACTCCTGAGATCACGAAAAAAAATCAGCTGTTTCATATATTTTGGTCAAGTAGGTATTGAACTTTTGTATTAAACAGCTGATTTTGTTTTCGTGATTTCAGAGTTGGTCCCACAGTGAAAGTTGTTCATATTCATGAGTAGAATACCCTGTAAAAATTTGGAGCCTGAAAAAAAAAAACATCCAGTATTTTTGTATTTATTATTATAGGTTGACTAATGATATTTTTCTAAATTATTTTCCTCTATTGGCCTACCTATTAAAAATTAAAACAGACTTGCTATTGGAATGCGAGGCTAGCGCAGTTTGAATCACGCTGTATAAGGTAATAATATCGTTTAAGCCTTGTACTTATGTAGCATACCTATTTATCAGGGACTTTACTTTGTAATACACACACTCATAAAACTTAATAAAAGTGCAGTTAGCCACTTGAAATGTTTAATGAACCTGCTTTGGAAAAAGACACTTATATCTGTTCTGTAAGGTCCAGTTTCTACTATAGCCAAAATTGTTAAATAAAGTTTTGTCACTATCAAATCAATAAATCAATAATAATCTAAATCAATTTTATTTACCACGTGCTTAAACTGTTTAAAGTTCATTTCTATGTAACATTTTTTTTTTGCACACACGTATGTAAATCGAAAGTACCACTTTCGATTTTTTTGGACACATTTTCCCGGAAGTTGATTTAAGTAAGATCTGTAGGGAATCAATTCCGCTATCTGCAGCGCAGAACCCGATTCCTTAGCCACAATCTACCGTGTTGCCATGTCTCAAAAAAATGGTTTTTAGTGAATAAAAATATCTGTCACTTTGTTTATCTCATATTTTGGGTAGTGAAGTAACTTTCCTACATATACAGGGTCAAATTAAATTACCTAGCGAAACTCTGCAGACGTTATGTTTATCGATATCTAAACACGATAAAATAAAAAATAAAAATATTTGATGTTTTTTTTTTAACGTCCGCTGGTAGTTTTGTTACTTGAAGTATGAGCTGAAAAAAATTGTTTTCTTTTGTTTTATCGTATTTCGATACCCATCACGTCTGTGAAGTTTATACATGAAAAACAGATTTCTAAATTGATATTTTAATTGACTACACTAACTGTCAGTAACCCTTCATCTGTGGCGGCCATACGGGCGGATAAAATGGCCGACTGGCGCGGGGCCGGTTTGTTTGAGCGAGACAGATACAGTTTTTATTAGCTCATCTGTGTCACTCGCCCGCTCCGGGCGGGTACACAGATTACCGCGTCTGTGTCCCGCCCGGAGCCGCAGCCAGCCTTTTGGGCACATTTCCTATTGATAGCGACACGGACGAATTTTTTGATGCCCCTTGATTTTTTGTCCTCCTTTTTATATATGTACTTGTACATAATATTATTATTATTATTTTAGGACTGTTAGCTTTTTAAACCATGTAAATACTTAATAAAGGCACGACCTCTCTCACACAATTTATTCATCGTATCTTTCGCCTACATCTATCTACATCAGCTGTTCTCTTCCAAAATGATTTGCCTACATGAGTAAATAATTTCTCATTTCTGTGTACAAATGTGTGCACACCTTTATATGTCTTTTCAAAGGGGATTTACCTTAGATAATATTATTCTGTTAGGGAGGATATAATATGTGTTGTAGGTCGTGGTTGAGTGTTTTGATAGTCGTTTCCTTGTTAACAGCCTCCATTCAGTGCTGGGCATTGTCGGTAGTCGGTTAGAAAGAAGTTTGCTGATTTTATTTCTCAAAATTAGTTTTTTTTTTTGCAGTTTTGTTAAATTGAAAATATCGAACCTAGAGGTTTGGTTTTTTAAATTATACAGATTGGCGGGAACATCGACGTGCCACCTGTTACCGTGGATTTAGTACATGATTCCTGACCTTGAAATTATTCGTGAGTTATTTAAAAAAAAAAAATCTGCGGTTTCCTACAAAAGTGCAAATAAAACCTACGCGGTCAAAGTGTCATGATCATCTGCCCAGCCTTTTCCCAACTACGTTGGGGTAGGCTTCCTTTCTAACCGTATGCAGCTGAATACCATTATTTTACATGGAGCGACTGCCTATCTGACATCCACAACCCAGTCACTGGGTAATACGATACCCCTTGGTAAGACTGCTTGTCAGACTTTCGGGCTACTGACGACCCGTAACGACTGTCAAAGATGCAAGAATGACAGCCGGTACCAACGGCTTAACGTGCTTTCCGAGGCACGGAGGGGTCTTGGTACGTGAATATGGTCACCTATCCACGGACCAACCGCGGTAAGCGTAGCTTAACCTGATGGATCGACCCGTGCGGCTGTTATTACTTAGCTACAAGCCTCTATGAATAGCTATTTATTTTTATATTTTTTTATAACCAACGTACCTATAATGTTTGCGCATGAGTTCAGAATCATGTACAGCCGTGCGATTCTGTAACCATCTCACCGTGAACACTTGGGTGAAGTGAGCGTGGAGTGAGTCGTCAATAGTGTCAATCCCTAGCATCAGCATGACTCACAGCTGACTTTAAGCTCACTTCACCTTAGTTATCACGGTGAGATTTTTCCAGAATCGACCGTTGAAACCATTGTAACAGGTTGCGCGTCGATTTCCTTACCAACCTGTATTCTTAGAATTATGGGTTAAAGGACATTTCTCTGCGCCCATACATAGTTCGCCCTGGATTAATGTTATTAGTCCGTGTTACAAAAGTATTTGCAACTAATATAATAAAATAGACAATTAATTCGTCCGAAACCTGTGTTGCACAGGGCGATTCTGGACAATGTCCTTTTCATTAGTTACTGTAATTACTAATAAGGCTGTAATTGTATGATTCTGGGACATTTAAATAAGCTGCAATACTTTAAAAAAAAGTTACGAACTTTTTTTTTTTTTTAACTTGCCATTATATTATTTTATGAACTAAAAAAAATATTTATTAGCACTTTAAAACTTAAATATTGTCTATGATAATTATAATAGCAGCTAACTTTATCACAGCCAAAACTTTTTTACTGAAAAAAAAACCGTATCCAATAAAACATTTCAGTACTTCTTACTTATTTTTTATTTAAACTTTTTTTTTTCTCTTTTGCCAGCCATCACCAGGTAGCATGATGGTAGCCAGTACTATAATAACTGATGACAGAAGCACAGAAGAACTCCAGAAGCGTTTCGGTGAACTCCTAGACGAGAATGTCATCCTCAAGGAGACCTTGAAACAGAACAATGAGTCCATGAAGGAACAGTTCTTACTGATAGCGTCCTGTCAGGAGGATATGATGAAGACACATGTACTACACAAGGAGAAGTTTGATGAGACTAAGGGGTTGGTTGAGAAGGTATGTTTAAATTTATATTTTATTTAGCTTTTGCCCGGGACTTGGTCTGCGTGAAATTTGTTGTTCCTCCGACCCACCCCGATGCATCGCATCGCTCGCCCGCGCTATTACTTCGTTTTCATTTAGCGTACATTATACTTTCTTTCTTTTTACTTCGCTCTTAAGGGCCGTAGCGTGATTTTAAATAGCCTCCCTTAAGAATGGGCTTATCAGATGCAAAAATATTTTTGTAAATCCGATCGGTAGTTCCAGAGATAAGTGCGTTCAAACAAACAAACAAACTCTTCAGATTTTTTATTAGTACCTATAGATAAATATTCTAGCTAGTGATAGTAAAGTAATATTAATTTTCTAAACACAATATGACCAGTATGGAGGTATGAGGAACAGGGTGTGAAGTTCACTCATCCTCCATAGAAACGGATCCTCCGATCAGACGGGTGTCGTGTCTGGCGGGCAACTGCCCGATGCGCGGTAAACTCTGCTTGCGAGATGCAGGATTTTGCGTGACGTCAGTATGACGCGTAGCTCGCATGTGGCGTTATAGATAACCAGTACAAACTCCTTGATAGGTTTTGACCTGTAGTTGAAACAGCTGTGCCTTTCTGCCCCTTATTTTATTATTTTTGGATTTTTTCATTAGGGAATTCTGAGTATGAGCCTGGAATTTGAATTGAATTAATGGCAAGAAACCGTCCGTTCTGGGCTCCAGTAATTCTCAGTCTGTCTAGGTTGTAGGTTAATCTAAGATATTCGTTCGGTACTAAAAATGTAAAGAAAACACCAACAAACGTGATTTTTGGTTGCAAAATGTATGATCACCCATAAGTTAGTAAAACACCGTGAGGAAACCGACATGTCTTAAAACCAAATATTCGAAGAGATGTGACATCTACCAACCCGCACTGGGCCCGCGTGGTGGATTACGGCCCACTCCCTCTCACAGAGAGGAGGCCTGTGTCCCAGCAGTGGGAACATCATAAGCTGATTATGTAAGTTAGTAAGGGCACTTTTAAAACTTAAAAGATGTATAATAATAATAATAACTTTATTGATACTAAAAACCTTCGTTACAATAAGTAGTACATGTAGGTAACAAAAACAATTGATTGTAAAAAGGTGTCTTGTGGAAACCCTGCCTCCTAAACTAGGGGAAACCTGTGCCTTAGGAGACAGTGTTCTACTGTTACTTCGTGCTCAAATAGTCCTTATCATCGCACCTTTATTGTAGTGAACCTAATTAAATACATGAACGGTTTGAAAAGAGCTAAAAAAAAATAAAAAATAATAATAATTATGATGATATTACTTTACTTAATAAAAATAGGGAACAAAAGAAAAAATATGTCATTTGACAAATTAAAACACCTTAATAACTTTCATTTTTCCTCAGCTACGTCAAGAAAACAAAAAACTTAAGACAGACATAGCTCGACTCGCCGACTCCGACGCAAATTCTCACGTTAGCAGCGAGACGGGCGAGTCGGTGCGGTCAAACAAGTCTGCACAGTCGACACAGTCAGCACATTTGACACAGTCCGTACATTCGGCACAGTCGGCGCCATCGGGCCCTTCGTCTGCGCTGGAGTTCGTGACGTCACCCGATGATGATACTATTAACAAACTCACTGCGCAGTTGGAATTAGTTGAGAAGCAGAGAAGACAGGTACTGAACATAGTTTTTCTTTTAAAATTAAGAAAGAAAAAAAGAAAATGCGTTTATTGGCATTACATCAAAATAAATACACATTAAAAATTACTTGACTTACTAAAATTACTTATACAATAATATCTTGACATCAATTATTATTCATTTCTTATGTATTTTGTAATTAAATTTCAAATAACTATGCGTAATGAAATGTAATTTTTAAACCAACTTTGTACGCCGTTATTGGCAAAGCATGGACGCTCACAACATAGTATTTAACACCTTGCATGTCTGATTACTCAGTTTATGTAAACGCATGTTTGACAAATAAATTATCTTTCTTTCTTTCTTTCTTTCTTGACTTTGTTGACCTATTTCTTCACCCCTTGTACAGACGCCAGCACATCAAGCTACCCGAAACTGTCAGATTTTCCCAATCAACTTTGAACCTTATGCTATAGCGATAAAGTCGAAAATCTATTAAAGAAATCTGACAGATTGTAGTAGCTTGATGTGCTGGCGTCTGTACAATGCATTTAAATGCCCTGCATTATTGAAAATACTGAAATGTACGTAGAAATTATGATCGTAAGCAACGTTGACTGGCTAATATTTTTACCACGTCATTCTCGTGCTTCATAAGTACGGGTTAACATTACTACATAGTATAAAACAAAGTCGCTTCCCGCTGTCTGTCTGTCCCTATGTATGCTTAGATCTTTAAAACTACGTAACGGATTTTGATGCGGTTTTTAAAATAGATAGAGTGATTCAAGACGAAGGTTTATATGTATAATAAATGCATACTGTAGTACAGAAACACTGATCATTTTATTTATTTTATTTATTTATTTATTTATTTTATTTTAGGAAAGCTTACAGACTAATAACATTATAGTAACAAAAATATATATAACTAAATTGCTAATTACAAGCCTCCACAGATGGATACAAAAAAAAAAATATATATATTAGTTCCCTAGTACAAAATAATCTAACAAATTAAACAAACAAACTACTATCAAGTTATTGAATTATTAATTTCAAAAGTTGGTTAATTTTATTTAATTGTTTATAATTTAAGCCAACTTGTAAAATAAACGATTCAAGAGCAAGAAGGTGCCTCCTGTACAAAAAATGGCTTTGCCAATAATTCTCTAACTGTGCTTGCATTGGTGCAGAATAGATCAATATTGGGTTCACAAGAAACTTCGTTAAAACTGCGACTGGCTCTTGGAAAGTATGCATTACGCCTATAATTAGTGTTCGCAAAAGGTACATGTAAGAGTGGTCGTTGTCGCAGCCCCATCTGATTAGACGAATCAAAATGCCTATTCGGAAATTGTAGTAGAGTAGCAGGAGGATTGTAAGCTCGTATTAATAAACTGCCCCCATGTGAACACTTATTATTTCCGCGATCTTCTGTATTTTATATCATTGTTATAAATTCAACCTTATTCCAAAGAAAGTTGGGTTTCATTTTGTTATCCACTTGTATGGTCTGTAGTAACTATGATTATTTTGTTTCGTTGCAGGTGATAGTAGATAACGAGAAGTTGACCTGGCAGAAGGAATCGTTGGAGCACATTGTTGACGCGACCTCCAAAGAAAGAGACGACCTCAAAGAGAAACTTAAGAATGCTGAAGTAAGTGCTAATCAAATATTTTAGCAGTATTTATTTATTAAATTTATTTAAAGACTGGACTGCTGGGTCGCAGGATTTTGCAGGTTTCCCTGGCAATTCCTATTCCAGTTTAAAAAAAAAAAACATTACCGACTAAACTCAATTTTTAGGTTTCTGTACCCAACGGGTGCAAACGGAACCCTATTACTAAGCCTCTGTTGTTTGTCCGTCCATCTGTCTGTCAGTGGGCTGTATCTCATGAACCGTAATAGGTACACAGTTGAAATTTTCACTTGAGTGTGTATTTCTATTGCTGCTATAAGAAAAAATAATAACAATAAAATAAAGTTAATGATTTAAGTGGGTCTCCATACAAGAAACGTGTTTGTTTTCGGAGTTTTTTGCCATGTGGAACCTTTCGTGTGCGAGTCCGACTAGCACTTTGCTGGTTTTTTTTATAAACTAGTTTGTCCTTCAGGCCAACCTTGTTTTATTCTATTTGGGACAATTAACAGTAACAATGCTCACTAAATATGATAAAAGATAAAATATTGTGTAAACGTAACGCCAATAGATTAACAATCCAAAGTCGGTTAAAGCATTAAGCAGGACAAGGGCTTCATAACCTTAACTTCTATCAAATTCTGAATCTTAGATAATTATCTTGTTTTGGAAATACAAACTCAATGAAATACAAACGATGGGACACTTAATATCGTGTCCTACGTGTCCTGTCAGCTGCACGTTGCAGGAACTGATGGACGCTAGTGATGGCGGCAGACATGTAGCCGAATTCTGAGCCGAGTCCATTTAGATTGCAATCGACACGCTAAGAAGAACATGGCATACATGACAAAGTTCAAATTCCAATGAAACCAACATTTTTTTGACCTTTTATTTTATTTGTATTTTCATATAAATTATATGTTATTTACAGCTTCTACTATCGACCAAGGACACTGAGCACGCGAGAGAGTTAAGCAGTCTGAGGTTTACCGTACAGGACTTACAAGCACAGATACAGTCAGCCAACAATTTTGTAAGTCTACTTATTTATTTAATCTTTTCGTACAAAAACAGGTACTAAGGCGGACTTAATGCCTTAGGCATTCTCTACCAGTCAACCAAGGGTGGTGAAGAGATTAGATCAGGTGCTTTGGTTGAACCAAGCAAAGACAAAAAAAAAAAACTATTAAAATTATTAAGATAAGATAAGTCTTTATTTGCCTTAAACATGGTATAATGGTGTTAGTCTTATTTAAATACAATGTCCACATGTTTAGCTACACAGAATATGTGTCAATTGCATGCAAAATAATTATTAGGTCAAAACAACATTACTTCAAATTAATAGGTCAATATAATATTATAATTTTATGTCAAAGAAATCATTAATGTCATAGAAATTATGTCCATTCAGCCATTTAGACAGTTTGTTCTTAAATGAATGTACATTATTTAAACATTTTAATTCTTTCGGGATTTTGTTGTAAATGCGTACACACATCACAAAGCAGCTTTTAGCATACTTGGCTGATTTTGGAGTATCCTTTATTACAAGTCTGTGTCGATCCTTTGGACGAGGGATTACTTCATAAGCTTTCTTGAACAATCTCTTATTACTGTAGACAAAGTTACAGATTGCGTATATGTAAAGTGCAGGAAGTGGTAACAGACCTAGCTTTTAAAAAACGACCGTCAGGATTCGTTAGGACGAAGACCACAAATGGCCCTGATGCAATTTTTTTTGAGCAATAAATGCTCTGTCTTTATCCGTACTGTTTCCCTTTCCCCAGATAACAAGCCCATAACTTAAAACTGATTCAATATATGCATGGTATGTAGTAATTGCCGTTTTTACGTTTGTTACGTTCGTCTGAGTAAGTAAATTTATTAATCCTATTGCATAAATCATTCAAATGTCCTTTCCAATCTAAGTCTTGATCTATAAGCACACCCAAGAATTTGGTTTGTGTTACTTCTTTTAGTCTGTCAACATTAAGTTTAAAATTGTATTTGGCATGTTTTGACTTATTAAATTGAATATAATTTGATAGCCATTGTAAAATTTTGTCAATAGTATTATTAATGTCTAATTCATTGTCAGAAATCGATTTTTTATCAGATGATACAATAATTGAGATGTCGTCTGCAAATAATATAAATTTATGATTAGACACCAGTGGTATGTCATTTACATATAATAAAAACAATATGGGACCTAGTAAACTCCCTTGAGGGACGCCACATTTATTTATTCTAGAGTCAGAGCAGTAGGAAGTAAGTAAGACTTCATTTATATTGTCTATGATAACGTATTGTTTTCGATCACTTATATAAGACGAAATCCACTGCAGTGTGACTCCTCTTATTCCTAGGATTTCTAACTTTCTCAATAATACGTCAGGTGCTACGAAATCAAAAGCTTGAGACAGGTCGAAAAATAGACCTGTTGTAAATTTATTCTTGTTTAGATTACTCAGGATATTGCTCACTAGAGTAAATATTGCTTGTGTGGTTGACTTTTGCTTTTGGAATCCAAACTGTTCGTTTGCTATGATATTAAATTTGCTACAAAAGTCTTGAATTATAAATAAAAAAACGTACACAGACAAACATATAAATAGGTTAAAAACCTATAATATACATACTACTTATTATTTTAAATCTATCCTTCTTTTTATTTATTGCTTAGTTAGACAAGGGGGTGGTGAAGTCGGGGGCATCAATTTAAAAAAAAAAAAAAAAAATTAAGACGACATCATTATCATCTGCCTAGCCTTTCCCAACTATGTTGGGGTTAAGGTTAAGGTTAACGAATTTTTATTTACTCATAAAGAACAATACAGTTCACTTAATAATGAGCTTAAGTAAAAATAAAGTAATGTAGGTAATATACAGGGGTTGGCTTCCAGTTTAACCGGATGCAGCTGAATATCAGTATTTTACAAGGAGCAACTGCCTATCTGACCTCC
Source organism: Eremobia ochroleuca (assembly GCA_949629135.1). NCBI lineage: Eukaryota > Metazoa > Arthropoda > Insecta > Lepidoptera > Noctuidae > Eremobia > Eremobia ochroleuca. Next base: position 2,926,076 of record OX451401.1, on the reverse strand, counting down.
ACAACCCAGTTACTGGGTATTAAGATACACCTTGGTAAGACTGGTTGTCAGACTTTCGGGCTTCTGACGACCTGTAACGACTGTCAAAGATCCACGAATGACAGCCGGGACCAACGGCTTAACGTGCTTTCCAAGGCACGGGTCTTGGTATATGAAGATGGTCACCCATCCACGGACCAGCCGCGGCAAGCGTGGCTAAACCTGATCGATCGACTCGTGCGGCTGTTTTTACTTAGCCACAAGCCCCTTCAATGAATGAAAGAAGACAATGATTTTCAATTTGGTCAGTTTAAGTTCAAGTTTTAGGCAGTCATTTTCCTTTTCAATAAAAGAGCCTTGACATGCAGGCAGGCAAATAGTCGATAGCATTGTGTCCCTTAGAAGGTTTCGTTTCCCCATTATTAGCTCAACTGTTACTAATTAGACACAATTACTTTTTCTTTTGTTACCGATATCTAGGAGATTTCTTGACAGTTGAAGGGATATGAGGCGCTGAACCCTAAAAATAAACCAATTTGACATTCACACATTTTTTTTTTCGTTCAAGTTCTTTGTAAGAAAATTCATAATATAACATAGTTGTAAAAATAAAAACAATTTAAGGGTTAACCCTTAAATTGTCACCCTTAGATTTCTTGTGTGTATAATGTTGAAATTGCGTATATGGGTTGAAATTAGGATAGAAAAGAGGATAAAGAAAAAAAAATCTTTTTTTTTAATTTTTTTATTGTTTTTACAATGTCACATAAAACGGACATTGTCCATTATATGTGCAGTTGTAGTACATGAAACTACGTCACATAAAACGGACATGGCATATTATATGTGAAGTTCTGGTACAGTGCTTAGGAGTGTTAAAACAGCGTCTGTGTGCGTGGAAATACTGTGTCCTTTAAAACGGACAAAATCAATTTAAGGGTTAACCTTGTTGCCCGAAGGTCATGCAGAAGTGTACCTTATAGTACACCCACCTTTCGCAGTTATGTTCAAGTCCCACGTAACAGGGGCGAGCCTACTGTTATCAACCGGGCACAAAACAATTTTATGAAAATTCTCCATTTAAAAACCCTAAAACATTGGCTGTCTGTTTTATAAAGTTTTTTTCTTTATTTTCAGACAAGTATATCATCCGAAGAGATGGCCAAACGCGATCATCTGTTACGTCAGCTAGAGGGCAGAGTGGCATCACTGCAGTCTGAACTCAAGACCGCACAGGTCAAAATACTGGACCTCGAGAGTGTAAAGGTATTTGTTTATTTATTTAACTATTTATGAAGACACATACTGGGTGTCCTGAACTGTGTGATTTTTTTACCGTCTCCAATTTTTACAGGGTCCATGAATATAAAAAACTTTCACTATGGGACCAATTCTGAAATCACGAAAAATAATTAGCTGTTTAATACAAAAGTTCAATACCCACTTGACTAAAATGTATGAAACAGCCGATTTTTTTCGTGATCTCAGAGTTGGTCCCATAGTAAAAGTTGTTCATATTCATTGGTAGAACACCCTGTAAAAATTTGGAGACGGTAAAAAAAACTATTCGGTATAAACAGACAAGAAAGAAGAAACAGAAAAATACGTACAAAGTTAATGCCTATTTTTAAGGAAATCTTCCGGCGTACCTATGGCATGTTTGTACTACTCAAAATTAATACTTCTGTGTGCGAAAGTGATCTAAGAGGATTTTTGCAATGCGTTACGTTGCGACGCGGCCCGCGCAAATGTGCGTAGCCTCATTGGCACTGAGTAGAAACAGTTCCAATTCAAATTGAAAATTAGAATCTGTCAGAAAGAATTAATCCGTTAAGGTGCGGCCCGCCGCGGCCATAATGTGCGCGTAGCTTAAAATAGTGATTTACTTAATATAACTTCTACCTGATAAAGTGAACCGCGTGAAATTTTCTCTCTTCAATGCTGACGTCATAAATAGCTCGTCATAATCTTTCTCTCTTATTACGTGTTGAAGTTGCCCTGAACTGTATGATTTTTTTTTTCTTTAGTTGGAATTTAGTAAACACAAGTCTGGCGTAGCGGAAGCTGTCAAGATATACAAGGATCAAATACAGGATCTTCACAGCAGGCTAAAGGAAGCGTCTACTACCGTAAGTGTTATACTAATGATATTATAGAGGTAAAATTTGTGAGTTTGGTTAGGTTAGGTTTAATCCTTAGGGGTAATCCTCATAACTGCTGATCCGATTCAGAAAATTCTTTCACTAATGGGAAGCTACAGTATTGCCGACTGTCATTGAATATTTACGTTAAATATTATGTTAAAACAAGAAAGGGGTTTGAAGATCCGTGGCCTACCCTATCCGCCATTTTGATATTTTTTTTTTTCAAAATGGCGGCCACGCATGAAACCTATACAACGTGTAACGTTAAATGCGCAAAACCTCAGACACCCCAACTGATTTTTAATTCAATTGATCTATTCCAGAGAGAAAATAAGACATTAAAAAAATTATAAAGGTTTTATATGCTGTTTTAGTTTTACTGGTCATTCTGATCGTTTCTTGCGTCTGCGACGACGCTTTATCGAGGGAGGAGTCGTCACCGGGCCGCTGCGCCGCGCTGACATTGGCTTGCTTGACCTATTAATAAATAGACACGACAACGTTTTTAATGAAGATTTTTTGAAAAATGTGACCTATATTAAAAAGTGGTTCAATTGATTCTGCTCGTTATTCTGATCAAACTATTTTCAGGTTTTGCGCATTTAACGTTACACGTTGTATAAATCGATAGCTGACATCAATGCAATCAGAAAGCATAAGACCAAACCCTGTAAAACGTCACGTTTCCGAGATATTAACGTTAAAAGTTGATCACGTGACATCCATAGTCTCTCGTCCTTCGATCCGTTGAAACGTCGCGTGAGGCGACGCAACGCTTTAATGTGGCATGTCATTTAAAATATATGGAAAACGACGTAGCGTCGACGCTGCGACGACGTAACGCACTAATGAGGCAGAGCCCTTACTCTTAGTCTTCTTCTTAGATAAGATAGAGTATTAATGACTCATGGTTTTCATGCCATAATTCGCAAAAGGACGGAGTCCCTGATCTGCAGAATGCGTGGCAGCCTCAACGTAATCTTGAAGACAGGGTGGAGGTCCCTTATTAAATCAGTCATTTAATGATTGATTTTTAATCAGTCATTTCATTTTACTTTTTGATCTTAACTTTGATATAATTTTAATTTTCGTTTGTGTTGTAATTGGTTTACTTGAAATAAATGCTTTGAGTTTGAGTTGAGTTTGTAATATTGTTATTTATAATGTACCTACCCATGGATCCTTGATATTTGAATGAAAATATTTATTTTTTATTTTATTAATTATTATTTTCCATCTCCAGGTTTTCCAACCAGTTCGTTTCTCGATCAGTTCGGAGCCGGAGTCTTCGTCTTCAGATTTCGCCAGTCTCACGTCAAACGTCAAGCTTTACGACAAGACGCTCAAGCATTTGGCGGAGCTATTGAATATATTGACACATGGGTCAGTTTCTGTGCTGTTTTCTCTTCACTAAATATCAACTTTATGTGCATTGAAATAAAGTCGAAAATAAATCAAGTTTATAATGAAATAAATTTTACTCTCGAGGACTTTAGTTAAGTTTAAGGACTTAATCATAATATAAAAATACGATTCAGACCGCAGGATGGATGTAAGCGGAGCAAAATAAAACTGCGTGAATTTTTAAGTATATTACGTTCAAATATGAACTTTAATAATTTAATAGACGGTTCAATTTTCCTTCATTTAATTTTAAGTTAGAGATGAAAGTAAAAAAAAAAAAAACAAACAAAAAAAAATTATCGTCAAAACTTTTCCTTTTGTGGTCGTACGATCGAAAATGTAGTTTTTCACTGTGTTATATTTGATTCTAGCATGTCAGACAGTCTTGTCGAAACCTTTGGTCTTATCACGAGCCTTCACGACTACAAGCTTGAAAGGATGACAGCAGATCAGTTCAAGGCCGGCCTGGCAGAGGTCAAGCAGCAGATGGAGAAACAACACAGTACAGCGCTTAACAATATGTTAGTTTAATTTTCAATTTTTATCTTTCAAGTTTATTGCATACAGGACTTACATGAACATACACATAACACCCTCACACATTCACACACTACACATTCACACACTACACATTCTACACACACAATCCTACAATAACATCATCTTACAGTACACTACACAAATATAACCACCTTTAATATTAATATAGATTTACCTCTCTATCTGAACTGTTTGCTAATAGTGATAATATGTATTAAACTGAATCTAGATGCCGTTAAATATGATACATGTTTAAAGGGGTGTGAGCCTGGAGATCTGTCATACAGGTCCCGAACCTAGTTCAGACTCCAGCTCTCACAAAGGTTCGCATTAGGCAAAATTGTATTTACGCACTACTGTAACAAATTATGTACCTTTATGAGAGAAATAAACTTTATATTTAATATTTATTTATTGCAAAGTTATTATAACGGTTTGGTAGCCAGGTCAACTCACTAGAATTGATTTTGTGGTGTGCGGTTAACCAGTTGTGCACGCTATCGTGTGTGCCAACCTTAAAACTATTTTGTTGGACGTAACCGTACCGTGACCGTGCCGTGACCGTACCGTGACCGTACTGTGACCGTACTGTGACCGTCACCGTGACTGTACCGTGACCGTACCGTAACCGTACCGTGACAGTACCGTGACCGTATCACACCGCGTGCCACGACGCGCGGTACAACGCTACGACGTCGAAGCGCCGCGGGCCGTCTGCACCACACATCGTGTCTCGAAAACGACTACGATAAAAAAGTTTTTTTTTTTTGTAAAGGGAATCTCGCAGTTCAACCTGTGAGGTGGTCGTCTGCTTAATCAGGCTTGCCTGTGGATGACTCAGTAAATTAACACCTCCATCCAGGGCTTAAAAAAAACTAAGCGACTACACGCTAAGGGCACACCCTGTGGGGTACGGACCTCGGCTTAGGGCGTCGCTGGGAGAGGGCAGCAAGGGACAGGCTGGATCGGTTTCAACAAGAAAAGTCACTCACGCGTCTAAAATATGTACGATTGATGCAAGAAGAGGAGTTTATATTCTACATAATATTCCCTTACAACAGTTGAAACCAGTTATTAACAACTAACTTTGGCGAAGGCAGAGAGTCAGTTTTCACTGCAACTTGTTTAGCGTTGATTTATGACGTAGTCACACGTAATGGCCGTTTTTTGAAAAAAAAGAAAAAAAAAAACATTCTGCAATATGATCAACTAGAATGCGTTGCACATTATTCTCACTAAGCGTTTTTGTTGTTTGAGCTGACCAGACTTATTTATTTTTGTTTAAATCTGTGCAACGACGGATATTTAACTGTCTATTCGTCAAACTGATTGATTGTACACAAAGAAAAAGATAAAGAACGTAACACATATCACGCCAGATTTACTGATTGCCGTGTCGTATCGTGCCGTGCCGTGATGCAGACAACGTTTTACAACGATTTTTACACTGCGTTAGAAGGCGACACGACATGTCACAACACAATGTAATGTTGGCTGGGGAGTTTGTTGCGCCACTTCTTCACAGCTAAAGCACTAGGAAATGATGAAGGACGGACGTCTTGGGGGACTGCCTTAGGTAATTTTGACGTTTGAAAAGTGCTGATTCTTACTAACTAAAACACCAAAAAAAACCAAACCAAAAAACCAAACCAAAATAACTTACTTGATTTTGATTTTGATACTTTTAACCATAGGCATTCTAAACTCACCAAATAATTTCTTTTCCAGAGGCCAAGTCCGAGGCACCCTCTCAATATTCGAAGGCATCTTCAAGGACTACAGCGAAGTCCTAAAGAAGTCGGTAGTGAAGCCCCGAGTAGAGCGCTCGGGCAACGTGGAAGCTCTCACCGCAGCCCTAGTCGCGAGGGGACAGGAACTCACTTTGTTACAAGCTGAACTTAACAAGTTGAAGGGGAAGAAGGACGATACTGAATTGCTTAAGGCGCAAATGGATTTATATAAGTGAGTTTGTACTGCTTTATAGCCAGTTTATTCCGAAACTAGCTGGTGTGAACTGGTGGATGTCGCAAATTATCCCACAGGAACGTGCTACCGGGACAAAAAGTAGCCTATGTCCTATGTCCTTCCCTAGGATGCCATCTGTCTCCTTGCCAAAATCGAATCCGTTCAGTGGTTTAGGTGTGAAAAGTTAACACCCAGACAGAGTTACTTTCGAATTTATAGTATTAACACCCTATGACTCATAAGCTGGGATTTATTTGATTTTTTGGATTAGAGATGATTACAAAAAAATAAAATACACGTGTTTCTGGATTTTCATTATTTTTAATTATTTGGGAAGAAAATTACAAAAATTGCAACAATCACTTTTACCAACAAAAACAAAATAAAATATGAAAGTATTGAAAAATAACGTTACAAAATAAAGTTCAAACACTTACCTCTCCAATTTATCAATATAATACACAAGACACGAGCAGAACAATTTTTTATATATTTTTTAAATCACAGTGAACCGCCACGTTTCGTGCCTAAATACCGACTGTCGTAACACAAATCTCAATTTGTAACAAGAAGCGCCGTCTAGTCGTATTTTTTGGTACTAGTTCATTAGTTCGGAGTGTAGACTACGAGTTACAGTGCGGGATTACGTTATGAAATCAATTATTTTAAATTTCGAGGCGTTTGTACGGTATGTTGCCTACAGTCTACACTGAGCTATAGAGGGTTAAAGTATAGATTTAGTAGTCTTTTTTTAATGCCAATACCGAAACTATAAAGAGTTTATAAATTTCAAGGTAATATGAATAAGGGATATAAATTATCAGATATTCAAGGCTGCCTTTAAAATTACGTTTGCAAGAATGCTAAAAACATCGTGAGGAAACCAGCACGTCCTAGTACCAAAAATTCGAAGATGTGACATCTACCAACCCGCTCTGGGCCCGCGTGATTTTTTGTTTTTACATTTACATACCAAATGGCACAATGTTTTCATTGATGTTTCCTCAATGACACGACTTTGAATCTTATGACGGCGCAACAAAAGTCATATTTTGTATCAACATGAGATATCATCAAGAGAACTAAACATATCTGCTTGAAAGTTTTTTTAATATGACTTTTGAACTAATGCTTGCTCCACGCCTGGTCACTCAATAGCTACTCTATTTTGCAGGAGTGACTTCGAAGCTGAGAGGGAATCTCGCGAGAAGATGGCGAGTGAAAAGGAGAACATCCTCACAGATCTCAGGACGACGAAGAAACGTAACCAGGAACTTAAGCAACAGGTGCGTTTTGATTCTATCATTTTGGTTATCTTTATGTTACTGTATGGAGTCAAGTTCTTTTAACTTAAGAGAGCTTTTGTCGAGAGCGTCTGGGTAGCCCCCGAATATCAAATTTTCTTTCGTTTTTTTTTGCAATGGAATCAGGAATGTTGACATTTAAAAGTGCCATAAAATATATGTTTTAACTTTAACTTTTTATCAAAACATTGTTTCCCCCCACAGTTGGACGAAGTCCGCAAGATAAACCCCGCGGTATACCGCAGCGCCACCAGCGCTGCCCGCCCTGCGCCTGCGCAGCCCTCGAGTACTACTGGAAACATGGTGAGTACAATAACTTCTAACGTACATAATACAGTCGCCTTTCAGCATTCAGACACCTACATGTGATCGCCATCCAAACAGGAAACGACAAGGCGTCAAAGTCCAGAATAGTGGGGGGTCCAGGATTGTGCTGTACTTTTGTTTTAAAGGGTTGGGCTAAGGTTGCAGTGGACTTGGTCGTAGAAGAGAAAGAAAAGATTGACTGAGGATGCCTCTGCCCTTGCGATGCTGTAACCGGCACATTTTGCAATGTTGTATGAAAGAGGTTGACGTTTTCGAAAAAGAAATATTACCATAGTAAAGTTCATCGTTAGTTTTGGTGTCTGCGCAACAATTGTTTATAATTTTTTTATTACAATTTTAACTGACATCGCTCTAAGGGCTGTTTTTACCTAAGTAAGACAGTTCAGTTATGTTTAGAAAAACTGTCTAAAATTAAACTTATACTAATCTGCGTTTGATATACAGTTTCCAAAAATGTAAACAAATATGAGTTAACTTTAATTCCTACACAATAAATTTCAGTTTACGCTCAAACATTTTTATGACTTTTCAAACTATTGAAAATTCATAAAAATGCTTGAGCGTAAACTTCTGAAATCAACTGAATCTTTCTGAAATCAACTTAATTTACACAATAAATTTCAGTTTCAATGAAAAGTCATAAAAATGTTTGAGCGTAAACTGAAATTTATTGAGTAAATTAAGTTGATTTCAATTAAGTTTATTTCAGAATTACTATTCTGAAATAAACTTAATTTGCACCGTCGTAAAGTTGATATTTGTTTAACTTGAAATAACATCAATTGGAAACATGAATCTGAATAAACCTTAGGTATAAAAGTTTGGTCGAATTTGCCCTGAGCCATGTTTTCAATCCAAACATTGCCTTTCCCCATTCTAAATGAACACTCCTACGAAAAGGTACACAAAAAGAAGAAATTATCACACAAGTCGGAGAAAGACGCGACCGCTGCCAAGGAGACAACGCCGCCACCGCTGCGGTTCGACTGTCCCGTGTGTGACCAGCCTTACAAGTCACTCATACTGTTGCAACAACATGTTGAGCATTGTCTAGGTTGATTTTAGACTAGTTTTAATTATAGCTGGAAATTGTATTTATTTAAATTAAATATTTTATTTTTATTTTTGCCAATATAGGTTGGAAGCTGATACAGCCTTATTACAAAACAAGGTTTATAGTTAGAACCAAAAAACCATTAAGCCATTTTTAAATTTGGAACTATAATCCAACAAAGCCAAAGTTCTTATTACAAAAACTGATGTTAAACCCGAGTCTAAGTTGTTTGCATTATGAACTTTAGGTTTGTCGGAATAAAGTTGAAAATACAGTAACTGGCTTGGAGGTCTAGGCTAGGTCTAAAATTAGATCTCGTTTTGTAATAAGACGGAAAGAGTTTTGTGCGCGAATTGACTTAAGCAATCGACATGAAAAAGCCAAATCAAGTTTATTTGGTATTTTTTTCAAGTTCATTCAAATGATAATACTGTCTTTTGTAGGCGCTGTTATAGTATCGGAGAAAATGACCGAATAACCACTGACGGTGACAAAATGTATGTTTACACATTAAGGCGAAACAGGCTAGCCCGCCAAATTCAAATTTTCTTACGTTTTTTGCAATTTGCAGGTCCGCACCCTAATTGTGTAACACACTATTACTCTCAATTTGATTCATTTTGAAACATATTGCTAATCCATTGCTCCATATGTTGGAAAAATGTGTCTGCTCAGCAACGTAAATAACGCAATGAATGTTGTTGAACTGTCAAAATGCCCTGCTGGTTGTATGTTAATCTAAATTTTGATTCGCGGCCGTAACAAATATTTATTTATAGTATTATAATCATAAAAATCATCAATACAAGTCTAAATTCATAATTTTTACCCTATTGAAGTACTATTTCATGAAATCCTGACATTTGAGGCCAATTTTAACTCAAGGACTCAGGCCCGGCGCCCATTGACGGCACGGTAGGGCAATGACAAACAAAACACCAGCAAATTGCAAAAACGTAAGTAAATTTGAATTATGCGCGCTACCTTAGCGCATCCCTCTTAAGAGTGTTTACGCCGTACGGCATTTCACACAAATTCTCAAGCCCTTGTTTTTCATGATCTCAGAGTTGGTTCCATCGTGAAAGTTGTTCATATTCACGGGTAGAACAGCCTGTAAAAAAATCATAACTATTTTCACTATGGGACCAACTCTAAAATCACGAAAAAAATCTGCTGTTTCGTACATTTTGGTCAAGTAGGTATTGAACTTTTTGTATTAAACAGCTGATTTTTTTTCGTGATTTTAGAGTTGGTCCCATCGTGAAAGTTGTTTATATTCACGTGTAGAACAGCCTGTAAAAATATGGAGTCTGTAAAAAAAAACATCCAGTATACTGTTATATTGCATCAATCGATTCGCGCCCAACGCTCTACAATACATTAACCCCCTTACTAATAAACGTATTATATCAGATGAATAGTTACACACTGATTTCTCACTTTCAGTCGTCAGCAATTTGACTTTCGACAGAAAAAGACAAAGCGTTCTGTAACTATACAGACGCTATACAATGTTTATTAGTAAGGGGGTATGCTTTTAGGTCTTTAATAGAACAATTTATCAGAAATAGTATTCAATTGTAAATAAGCATTTATATGGCACTAGCGACCCGCCCCGGCTTCGCACGGGTGCAATGCTGATCACTACATAGTATAAAACAAAGTCGCTTCCCGCTGTCTGTCTGTCTCTATGTATGCTTAGATCTTGGAAACTACGCTACGGATTTTGATGCGGTTTTTTTTATAGATAAGAGTGATTCAAGAGGAAGGTTTATATGTATAACACATGCATAATATAGTAGAGAAACACTGATAATTTTAGAGCCATTATTTCTCGTAAAAAGTATAGGATAAAAAATCTTTATTGTGGGTTATCCCTAAGAGATAGACATATACCATTGTGGATTTTTTTGTAGACCTTTTTAAGGTGTACACTACTGTAGTACATTATTTTGATCTATCTCGAATGGTTCAGCCAGCGTTTACAATGTAAGCGTAAAAAAATGTGTTTATTTACGACATCACATTAGAAACCTCTAAAATGATCAGTGTTTCTCTACTATATTATGCATGTATTATACATATAAACCTTCCTCTTGAATCACTCCATCTATTAAAAAAAACCGCATCAAAATCCGTTGCGGAGTTTGAAAGATCTAAGCATATATAGGGACAGACAGACAGGGAAGCGACTTTGTTTTATACTATGTAGTGATACAGAGCGGTAGGGACATAGACGCACAAACTGTAGGTAACCAGGAATTCAGCACGATTCTAGACCTCCTAACGTAGAAATTTTTCATTAGTTATAGAAAGAAAAAAAAAAAATCATCACTTTTATACAACGTGTAACGTTAAATGCGCAAAACCTGAATATAGTTTGATCAGAATAACGAGCAGAATTAATTGAACCACTTTTTAATATAGGCCACATTTTTCAAAAAATCTTCATTAAAAACGTTGCCGCGTCTATTTATTAATAGGTCAAGTAAGCCAATGACAGCGCAGCGCAGCGGCCCGGTGACGACTCCTCCCTCGATAAAGCGTCGTCGCAGACGCAAGAAACGATCAGAATGGCCAGTAAAACTAAAACAGCACATAAAACCTTTACAATTTTTTTAATGACTTATTTTCACTCTGAAATAGGTCAATTGAATTAAAAATCAGTTGGGGTGTCTGAGGTTTTGTGTATTTAACGTTACACGTTGTAGAAAACTGCCCACGCCACCGTACGCGGTCAAAATGTATGGAACAGCATTTTTTTTTTTATGACCGGCTATAACTTTCAACGCAGGAGTATTCAGAATCATGTAAAGTTTCCATGATAACAAGTTGCGCGTCGATGTCCCTGCAACCCTGTTTATAAAACAGCAAATGTAGAGAACAAGAACAATCTTTTTTATCGAGTCCCTTCTTGTCAATGTATATTCTTATGGCAAGCAGTGTCACAAAAAGAAGTTACGTGTGTGTGAAATGTTTTGCTCCTTGTGTCCGCAGCGTTTTGAGTTTTGTTGTACACTCAAAAGGCAATCATTAAACATAAAGAATAAGGGTTCAATTTTGACGTACCCAATAAATGTAAATTTGTTATTATGTTATTATCCCAACAAAAGTGCACATATTTATCTGTGACAAAATAACAACTACTATAGTAGGTACTATATTGAAATATTTTTAAAACATTTTATATTTTTAACAGTAGTGCTTTTTATATAGTTACCATAAGTTACTAAATAATGTTAGGACTCGCTCGGCCAGGTTGTCGGTTATTTAATTGTATATTTATTACTAACGTGCATTTATTTTTATTATCACACAGTTTTTGTTATAGATAAATAAATATACTTCAATACTAATTAAGTAATATTTCTAATATTCAATCTACGAATTATTTTAAGGTTTCTACATTTAGGTGAGGGTGTGTTCTATTGAGTGTCGTGTGTATTATTTGGTGTAAATAATTATTTATTTTATGTAACATCTCTTTACTGAATGATCTAGATTTTTTAGGTGTTGTCTAACCCCTTGATGTTTGTGATGTTTTTTATTGGTTTGATTAAATCTCAATGCTCCACTAAATATAATAAAAAAAAATATATATATGCAAGGTGTAACTTAAATAACGCACAACCTCTTAAGGGGTCATTGTACTCATCATTATGAACAACTTTTACTATGGGACCAAACCTGAAATCGCGAAAAAAAAAATCAGCTGTTCCCTACATTTTGACGAGTTATGCGAACATAAATGTAGGGAACAGCTGATTTTTTTTTCGCGATTTCAGGTTTGGTCCCATAGTAAAAGTTGTTCATAATGATGAGTACAATGACCCCTTAAGAGGTTTTGCGCATTTAACGTTACACGTTGTATAAACGTTACTTAGCACGCACTTTGACCATTTAGGTCACTGCCGCATAACTATCAAACTACACGTGCAAAATAGAGACGAGAACATTATCTAAATCAAAGCTGTGCTAAATAACGTTTATAGATCTCAGCCTGAATCTCGTGTCGTCTCATTTCCAAGTTTTAATGACGCTTGCCACGAACATTGGGCATTAGCATATCATAAACGTATTATAATATTTTTGGATATTTAACGCATGTATACAAGGTGTAACTTAAATAACGCACAACCTCTTAAGGGGTCATTGTACTCATCATTATGAACAACTTTTACTATGGGACCAAACCGACAATCGTGAAAAAAAAATCAGCTGTTCCCTACATTTTGACGAGTTATGCAAACATAAATGTAGGGAACAGCTGATTTTTTTTTCGCGATTTCCGGTTTGGTCCCATAGTAAAAGTTGTTCATAATGATAAGTACAATGACCCCTTAAGAGGTTGTGCGTTATTTAAGTTACACCTTGTAGATTCTCAAACTGAAAGCGCATGGTTGTGTCCAAATACAAATTACGTGAAATTTTTTTTCAATATATTTTTTTTCTATATTCCAGGTGTACACATGCCCAAAATGCATGAGGTTCTCATGCGACCAATACAAAGTGATGGAGGATCACTTCGATTTCTGCCTGGATGACTTCTAATGGTAGTATCTATATATAGACTAGTCTGACTGTAGGTGGAACGTTTAGTTGTCGACCAGACCTAAAATTGTCAATTAAAAAAAAAATTGTTGCCAAGTTAAAATGTTCACTTTGAAATGGATAGTATTGTTCTGTATATTTTTATAGATGCATGTGAGAGTTAAATTGTTTCTTTTAGTTCCATCTGTAAAAAATAATGAGATACCAGTGCCCTTTCGTTACGGCATTTCGCTCCGCTGGAATAACGCCACCAAACGGGGCACCGCGCCGTCGGAGTAGCGCCACTGACACACTGAGTATCGCGGGGCCGTTTGCTGAGCGGTATCACGCTGGCGCCGGCTACAGCCGGCGCTCGTACACACAGGTCATCGAATGGATGCCAGCTATATCCGGCGCTCGTACACACAGGTCATCGAATGGATGCCAGCTATATCCGGCGCTCGTACACACAGGTCATCGAATGGATGCCGGCTATATCCGGCGCTCGTACACACAGGTCATCGAATGGATGCCGGCTACATCCGGCGCTCGTACACACAGGTCATCGAATGGATGCCGGCTATATCCGGCGCTCGTACACACAGGTCATCGAATGGATGCCGGCTATATCCGGCGCTCGTACACACAGGTCATCGAATGGATGCCGGCTATATCCGGCGCTCGTACACACAGGTCATCGAATGGATGCCGGCTATATCCGGCGCTCGTACACACAGGTCATCGAATGGATGCCGGCTAAATCCGGCGCTTGTACACACAGGTCATCGAATGGATGCCGGCTATATCCGGCGCTCGTACACATAGGTCATCGAATGGATGCCGGCTATATCCGGCGCTCGTACACAGAAGTCATCGAGTGGATGCCGGCTATATCCGGCGCTCGTAACGAAAGCGTTAATTGAATATTACAATAATAGCTTATCAAATGGTCGATAGCTAGATGTTTCACCCTGTAATTTAAATATTATAATTTCGGTGGCTATTCCTTACTGTAATATTAGATTGTTATTATGAAATTATAAATATTGTAGCTTAAACTGATTATTATTAGAAATATAGATGATATATTTTTATAATTTCCGTAGAATTCTTCTATTAGACATACTGCCAATTAGATTAATATTACCTGATTGCGGCGAAGCCAAAAAGGAGGGAAATGTTTTCGTCCTTGTGTCCGCAGCGTTTTGAGCCTTGTTGTACACTCAAAAAGAAATCTTATACTTAAAGGATTAGGGTTCAATTTTGACGTACCCAATTAATGTAATTTTCAATGCCAACAAAGGTGATCATATTTATCTGTGACCAAATAACAACTAGTATAGTATGTACTATATTGAAATGTTTTTGCACAAATCATTCCATACTACACACAAGTTTTGCTAGATAAATTGTATAAAAGTTGTCATAGTAATATCCTGTTCTATCTGCCTAGTAAAAAACAACTATACATTAAAAAACTCACTTTATTATCAAGCAACGACATTCAAATGGATTTATTTTCGATAGTGGGATAAAGCTTTATGCTAGAACGAGAAGAACAATCGTCTGTCACTGCTAAATAAAATAGTAAAAGATATAGATAACTAAATTCATAACCAGACTGACATGTCATATGAAAAGCGACCTTAGTGGCTTAACTTAAGGTAAGATTATATCGGCGAATAAGTTTTTTTTTCCTGGCGTAGTTTACTTAGGTAGTGTCCACACTTGTCTTATAGACGCGGAATCAGCGTGAGCCGGACAGAAAAAGGTTTATGTCCATGCAGTAAAAGTGAATATTTCGACTCTGTGTCGAGTCGCGTCGTCCGAAACGAAACGAAGCGAATGACGTCTTTTTCGCTTTTATTGCTTGCATAAAGCTCTTTCTGTCCGGCTCAAGCGGAATCCGCGTCGATAAGTGTGATCACTCCCTAACGCAGCCTGGCTATATGTGTTTTCTGCCTAAACAGTCTTCCAAAAAATAGTATACTTTTTCAGTATGATGCCGCCCGCAATTCTGTCCGTGGCTTTAAGTAATTAGCAGAAAATGTAGGTAATTAATTGGCCAAGCTAAATCAATAGTATAAGGCAAAACGAGTGTGAGAATTGTATTCAATCTAATTATATAAAGCATCGCTAGAGTGGTTTATGGATCTTGTGACACCTGAGTGATGGACAAGATATTGTTACAGATGTTGTATTGCCAAAACAAGATGACGGCGTTAATTCCGAATTCGGCCGCGCTCCTAAAGATGCTTGTAGCGTTGTTGTACATTTTGGCATTTACGTATTATTGTAAAAACGGTATATATTTAAGAAGTAATGTTAGGAATTTCATAAGATTTTTAAAATATTTCATCTTTATTTTTAAATCAGATAGTAGTGTGGAGTGCCATGGCATTATGTAAAAAAAAAATAGCTGCCCAAATAGGCGTTGTCTACACTGACTGCTAAACTGCGTGCACTATATTGGGATAGTGTAGAGAGAGCTCAAGTTCTTCAGAAGGCAAATAGTGTTTGTTCACAGAATAAAGTGACTGATGCCTGAAAATATCAACGTCTTGTCTTCTGTATATAATATGTTCTAAGGGATTATCCAAATGATAGAACTGAGCTCTAAGAGGGGTAAATTGAATTATTCCTCGCAACGAAACTATTACCTGTTTTCACGTACACAAGGCGACAGATAAATTAATGCCGAAATAAAATCCCGCTGTTGGATTTTCAATTTTCAGCGCTGAGCCGACCGTTGAAAACCCAACAGCATGTTCATTGATCGCCTAGTCTAAATGAAAGCGGGCGTAGTAAAAAAAATGCGCAAAGTTCTTGGCTGCTCAAAACTTAGCTCAGTGACAGCTTACGCAGGATAAATGAAAAACACAAACAGATTACTGCAAAAGATAAGATTTAATTGCAGTATACAGGGTGGCACCCGACCTGTTACAATGGATTCAGTACACGATTCTGAACCCCCCTGATAACCGACGGAATTTTTTTTCATGATAACTATTACATATCTAGTCAAGAATCATATACCTGCCCACCGTGTATTTTAATGCCATCTTAAAGTTGCCCTGCGTAGGCACATGCGGTTCAGGTGTAAACCTTGTGCCCGTATGTATGACGCATCAGCCTTGTCATTTGGATAACCTCTTTAAGGATCGAACTACATCTTGAATGAGTGATTTTTATGAGACTGGATTGTGTTTGTTTATTTAGAAAATTCGAAATTTAGTTTTAGTTGTAGTACCTTTTGGCCGCCTGTTGATTTGATTATTGACTCTCGAAAATATTCATATTATTTTCAAATGTACAAATTACTGAATTTTATGACATTTCTATTTGTATAGAAGATGTTATTTTGTATAAATATTCATTCCTTTTATTTTCTGTAAAGCCCGTTGGGGACGAGGACGATGCACAATGCCGCTGTTCTATGATAGCAGTTTGACTTTGACAGCACCTTTATTACGTAGCTGTAAGGGTGGTTTTCGTAGTTCAAGTGTTGACCGTACAAAGTAATGCCCAATATACACGATGCAAGTTTCTTGCCTGTGGCTTACAATAAAATTGAAGCAACAAATGACTTGCATCTTCTAAGCACTGTTTGCTAGATGTTGATATATGATGTTGCTACTATATACAACATTATTGTTAGTATATTGCAAACCTGAATATAGTTTGTTCAGAATAAGTAACTAAATCGATTCCAATAACTTATCCCAAAAATATTTAAAAAAGCAAACAAGTTGGACACCGAGCGACACTAAGTACATATCCGCAATCATATGCGCACAACACAGGTCACAGCCGGTCGGTCGGCGGCGCGTTTTAAGTGGTAACCAACTTTTTGTACGGACAATCAGGTAACATAACAAGCTTATAACTTCGTGATGTTTCATGATACAGTATTGAAATGTTGTACATAGATTCTTTACATAAAAATACTAGACACGTGTTTCTGGTTTTCCATATACTAAAATAATATTGTATATAATGTATCTATCTTTCTATGACGGACGACCTAAAGAAGTTGGCTGGGACGGACTAGATGCTGAAGGCGGAGGACGTATATCCAGCAGTGGACTGCAGTAGGCTGAGTTGATTGATTGATTGAAGCACTGCAGTGCAATTTTTATTGTTACTTCAACTTATGGTGTACCACAGACACTCAAAACGCACCATGTAAATCAGGCTTAATAGTTAGCGCAAGTACAGACAGTGGACCACGATATATATTTACTAGCCACTGTATCCTACGCAACGGGCATAATATTAGTTACTGATTCATACATTATTTAGAATTAGTCTTTTTTCATGTTTTTTGTTTTGTATTATTAAATGGGGCAAATCGAAATAATTCTTATTTCGATTTGCCCCATTTAATTACAATTTACCTAGTAAATAAAAAAACCCCAAATTCGTAAAATAATTCCTTTTGTTAATAATAAATAAATCTCGCGTGCTAAAGATACCACTTTCATGAAATTTAATGTAAAATAGCTGTGATTAATGAAATAATGTAAGGAATTGAATAATAATGTAATTATGTATACCTATGTACTGTGATCCCGCGAACTACGTTGTCATATCTAATGTCAAAGATTTAATACGTTAAAACATATGAATAAATTACGAAATACATATTGTTTTGTTAATAGTACTGTTACCCTGGAGTATGCAAATTTGTGTCGTATTTTGTGTGTCGTTAAGTTTAAAATCGAGCAGCAGTATTGCTAATATGATTTCCTGTTGTTGTAGTTTGATGGTCTGTACTCGTACCACACCTTTCTGATACACATTATACAACGTGTAACGTTAAATACGCAAGAGAAGATAAGAGAGAAAATAAGTCATTAAAAAAATTGTAAAGGTTTTATGTGATGTTATAGTTTTACTGGCCATTCTGATCGTTTCTTGCGTCTGCGACGACGCTTTATAAATATAGAGGGAGGAGTCGTCACCGGGCCGCTGCGCCGCGCTGACATTGGCTTGCTTGACCTATTAATAAATAGACACGGCAACGTTTTTAATGAAGATTTTTTTTTGAAAAATGTGACCTATATTAAAAAGTGGTTCAATTGATTCTGCTCGTTATTCTGATCAAACTATTTTCAGGTTTTGTGCATTTAACGTTACACGTTGTATAAGTAGTTTCCTTTACTGTACTGTATAAATATTCGGAACCTTAGAAAAAACAAGGGATAAAGAAAATGCAGGTGTGATTTTCAAATCAAATATATTTCATGGAACCCGTAGCGTTTCTTAGCTGTTTTTATAAAATTTATACAATTATTTATAATAATTTACTAATTCATTTTAACAAACGCGTCCTATAAATTGTTTATATACCATTAGCTAATTTTTTTTAAACCTAGTGTCTTGCTGACAATAATTGGCACCATTTTAACTACGTCACAGGACACTTGTGTCGAAACTATTACGTCACTTCCTGTGTCGATATTCATTACTGTTTTTTAAATGAAACATAAGAAACGCTAGTAAACTAAACAAAGATGAGATTCGAACACAGACAAGAGTTACAGCGGAATTTACAATAAGAAAACTTTTAAATAAGTATAAACCGCAACTTAAATATAATAAAAAAATCAGGAATATAATATGAGTACAGTTAAATATTTTTCACACTGGTATACTCTATCGCTGCACGAAAAAGTTTCTATTCATAGGTTCTTATTATTTAAAAAAATATAAATAAAAAGTAACAATAGGTAATAAATAGGTCGGAAGTATATAAAAATAAATCTTTTTTAAATACTTACAAACTAGTGAAATTAACTAATAAAAATAATCATTAAAACTCGCTTGGCAATCGAAATCTTTAAAGCGAAGTGAGCACAATTTCGGTAATCCTGTGTACGGTTCGGGTGTCATTTGTACAAACGGACTTACATATCAATAAAATATTCACTTGTACAAATGAGTACCAACCTTTATTTAAGTTTCACTAAAGGCTAGTTTCACTAACCAAGGTAACCTGAAATATGAACTTATAATTTTTTATAATTTTTTTTTTTTATAATTGGAAAGTTTTGTTTTAATTAATTGGTGAAACTAGGCCTTTTTTTATGAACATGAATAGTAAATAAATAACCGCGAATGAAAATAAAACAATAAACTCCCTGAGTTTAGTATTTGTAGTGATATATCTAAGTGATGTATAAGCCACATGCGTGATTTTACATATTTATAAACTAACTAGCAACATATCGTGAAAACTAAATTTCAAATTTGTGTCTTGGTAATTAAGTTCAAATTCGTATAGCAAAGTAGTGATAATGGTTCAGTACCTACCTATCTTATAAAACCAAATACTATTCTTGGTAAGAACTAAAAGATAGTGAGTCTCTTGAAAGCATAATTCAAAAGATAATACAAAAATGTGATAAAATGAATTGTAGATTGAAAAAGCGTAAGTATTCTTTTAAATACTGTGATTGGAATGCGTCGCAAATCAGTTGTCGTTCTGAGACATTCGAGGGAGAACGAAATGGGTTTCAGACGAAGCTATCAGCTGATAGGAAGCGGTGAAATCATTCAGCTGACGCCTCAACCCTCCGTCGCCATCTCAAAACGACACCTAGACAAAAAAAAAACGTAAATCTCAGTCGGATCTCACAAGACAGAACAGATGACCAGCATCGACACCACAGGCTGCCTCAAATTTTCGAATTTCAATACTAGGAGGTGATTCTATGTTCTTTACACTTCCCTACGTAAGAAGCTTACAACATTTAATAACATATAAACCATAAAATAGATAATAATAAATGTTCTTAGTATTACTTAATACAAATTACAATAACATTACATTTACTTGCGAACATAAAACTATTTATGTCGCTTAGGACTAGAATATGTTGAGGAAGAAAGCAGATTCACCAGGATCATTGTCTATGGTCTGCTTATGGCAAAGCGGTCGTTGCGTAACCGTTGCGCTGGAAGTTGGTACAAAAAAAAACTGCGTAGTTTATTTTACACGGTATGATGCGCATGCGTCGGAACGATTTGGTCGCGAATGTTGTAGTTAGCGTTTACCGACGAAGTCGATCATCTGATCAATTTGTTCCTTTTCGTCGTATAGGTACAAAGACTCCATGCATCCCTTGAAATAGGGCGATGTGAAGCATTTCTCCCTGGAAAGTAAGAAAATGGAAATTAGTTTCCTGTCTAGGGTTTTGTTTAAAGAGGTATGCAATAGCAGGTAGCAGAGGGTTTTATGAAAGAAAATACTTTTTTTTTGTAATAGCTCAACTGTCACTAATTAGAAACAATTACGTTTTGTATTGTTACTAATCTTTAGGAGATTTCGCGACATCGGAGCGGATAAATGATCAGAATAATGTTCTAAATTCAAAGTAAACTGCAGGCAAATTAAAAGTTTAAAATCTATGTACTATTTCTTAAATTAAATCAAAAATGGGCGTGTCCAAAAGTGGACTGCAAAAGGCAGAGTTAATTTGTTGGCTTATTAAATTCAGCATTAGTAGGAAAATAAATAAATATGCCAATCAATATAATAAATACATTTATGTTATCCCTTTAGAGCTAAATTTAAGGCAGGTAAGTCACTTCAGTATATCGGTATGTAACGGAATTTGTATAATGATGTCTAAAAATATATCCAAACAATAAATTGTCGCAATCTATTTAGTGTGTTATCTGCCTTAGTTATAAAGTTATAACAGTGCTTATTATGATTACACATTATAACAATAGTGCTGAAAGATGTAAAATATTATAATAGTGCTCAAACAAAGTTAGAGATTAATAGTGCTCTTATAAAGTTAGAAAGTGTTATCATAGTGCTGAAAAGAAGGCGAGAAGGCATGCTGTTAACTCAACTTCTAAAATGCTAGTAGATATTAAAAGATGCTGTGGAAAGAAGAAAGATTAGACATTTTTACCTGAAGTTTATACTTACGATCCCTGATTTATGTTTTTTTTTTTTTTTTTTTTTTTTTTTTTTTTTAAGTAAGTATGTTCTTTTCCATAGCAGCGTTAAAATATGCGTGTGCGATATATGTAGTGCGATATATATAGCGTGCTGTTAATACCCCGAAGCTGAAGGAATGCTTGACGCATTAGAAAGAGATAGATATAGGAAATATAAAGTTGTGAGAAGGAGAGGCAAAATAATTTCGGTTTGTACCTAATTCCCAGCCGGGGGGACGGCCCCGTGTAATATTCTTATATATTCCTTGAACTGTTCTAACTGGTCAGTTTCTTGCAGCACCTCCACGCAGCCTTTGAAGTAATCTGTCGTGAAACAGTCTTTCCTGTGCCCCAACAAGGAATAATGCACTTTAATACATGTTCTTTAAGGTTGGAATTGAGTAGGTTGATTTGAATTGTGAATCAGCAGTGTCGTCGTTATTATGTTAAGTATTTTTTTTTACAATGTAATTTGACTATCATAGTTTAATCATACTTTTACAGGCTTATCGTAAAAGTACGAGTTAAAATCTCAATTTTATCTAAAGTAACTCAAAATTCCAAACCAACAATTCTCAACTCGAAATTCCCGCCATAAACTGGCTCAGATTCAACAAAAAACTGTAAAACGTCACATTTGAAAAAGGAATCATAGACAAAACCCAACGAACCTGCATAGGGTAAAGAGCTGTGGTTCTCTGAAGAGGTTGTAGCAGTCGTCGCAGATCCTATCGAGGCGGGCAAAGATGGCCGCGTCATAGACTCCTTTGCACTCGAGGGTGAAGAAGGAGCGTCGTGCGACGTGGTGCGACGACGAGGGCGGCGCCGCTGCGCCCAGGGCCACCGCCACCACTGCCGCGCACGCCAACTGAATCGAACTTAGATGCATCTGGAAACAAGAAAAGGTTAAACGTTAATAAAGTTAAAAGACAACAGCAGCCCAATTGCAACACTCTTATGCCCGGTTTCTAGAACGAAAATCAACACAAATATTAGCTAAAAAATTGTCAAGTGAGCGTTAACTGCCTGTTTGAATGAGTTATTTACAGCTAGTCGCATGACTTGACCTGCGTTTAATTTTGACGTCGTTCATTTTCGTCTTAGAACTGGAAGTCACAATCACAATCTGAAGATTTTTGAAGGCAATTCATAATTCATTGCTTCATATATACAAGGTGTAACTTAAATAACGCACAACCTCATAAGGGGTCATTGTACTCATCATTATGAACAACTTTTACTATGGGACCAAACCTCAAACCGCGAAAAAAAAATCAGCTGTTTCCTACATTTTGACGAGTTATGCGAACATAAGGAACAGCTGTTTTTTTTTTTTCGTGATATAAGGTTTGGTCCCATAGTAAAAGTTGTTCATAATGATGAGTACAATGACCCCTTATGAGGTTGTGCGTTATTTAAGTTACAGCTTGTATTTGAAAAATTCGTCTGCTCGCTGCTCGACAGCGTAAATAACGCAATGAACATTTGAATTGTTAAAATGCAAGTGTTTTATGAACGATACGAAACTCGAGTTGTGGTTAACTGTGAATTGCTACATACAATTAATTTAGCCAACGAAATTATTTTATATTGCATCCCTGTTAAATTAAATAAATCATTGTTTATGGAAAAAAGGAGTTCCCACATAAGGTCTCGCGACGTCTTTATAATGATTCATACTTATACCTAGTAGGTAGTTTAGGTATCTAGTCATTCATGATTTTACTTTACGTCAACCAGACAGCCACCCATAATTGGGTTATAAGTTGCCACAAAACGCGTATAAATAGACGGTTACCGTTACAGCTAAAATTATTCACACCAGGAAGAAGGTATTATAATTAACCTGGCCTTCGTAAACATGTAAAGTTTTACAGTTATTATAATAAGTTTAACATTATCAATACGTAAAAGGCCGTTATTTAGTAACGGCGAGGAGGATCAAAGGAGTGCGCGGCCATGGCGCAATACTACGCAGCGTCTGCGCTTGGGCAGCGCGTGTTGTCACGCGGTTAAGGGAAATACGCGTATCTTAGCCAGTATTTTATGAAACCACATAATTTAAACTAAGGTATACGATGGACTGTAATTTCCATTATTTGATGACATTGCTAAGAGCAACTGCCTAGGTATAAACTTTAAAGTTAACGGTAAAATGTCTTTGATTAGGTACAGATACCAGCACATCAAGCTACCCGCAAATGTAAAATTTTCCCAATCAACATTGAACCTAATTCTCTAGTGATAAAGAGAAATTCGACAGATTGTAGTAGCCTGATGTGCTGGCGTCTGTACCTATTGTCTGATTATGGTTGCAGACGGTTTTCCAATAACAATTTGAGAAACTATTAACAACGAATTCCTGTCGAGTGAGTTATAATAATAAAGTTAAGTTGGTTTTTTAAAGGGATACGATGTAGGTGGTTATGTATCTAAGGACCACAAGCAACAGGCAGCCTACTTAAAGTTCAATTTAAAACTCCGCCTTAACTGATACATCGATAGATTAAAGCGCAAAGTGAACGGTCGATTATCTTAAAGTGGGCTCTGTAAGTAGGTATACGGTGGCCCAGTATTAGTGAGTAAGCAGGGAAATAAGAAACTAAAATCGTAGGTTATTTTATACAAGGTGTAACTTAAATGACGCGCAACCTCTAAAGGGGTCATTTTACTCATCATTATGGACAACTTTTACTAAAAAAAATCAACTGTTCCCTACATTTATGTTCGCATAACTCGTCGAAATGTTGGGAACAGCTGATTTTTCTTTCGCGATTTCAGTTTTGGTCCCATATTAAAAGTTGTTCATAACGATGAGTACAATGACCCCTTATGAGGTGGTGCGTTATTTAAGTTAGAGCTTGTATATTTGCGGCTTTTGCCTGCGGATCATTTAAGGGAAGTTTGCACGACTTTTTCAATTTCACATGCATATTATTAGTAGGTAGGTAAATCTGCAACAAAACATCTTTAGGAAACTGATCTGAATTATAATACACCACTCGGTGAGTAAGCTTGCTGATGAATGCTCGTATGAAAAGAGGGCTTTGTTGTGCATTAGATCAGTTACAAGCAGATGTGTGTCTATAGGCATTCGAGGCCACCGCACTTACCATAGTGTAAGACACCATGTATCCATAGATATTATCAAACTAATATAGAGCACTGCAATCTCCTTGTAACTTTAGAGCGCTTAACCGATAGATTTTGCCTCGTAAATTGTGTTACGTAAAGTGGTTCGATTAGTGTTTAAAATAAGAAATATTTATGTTTTAATTAGCCAAGCCTAGGGCTATTGGAGGTCATAATTGCTGGTAGAGAATAAATGGCAATACACTGGCAATTACAGAATGAATTAAGGCCCCGGGGTCATAATCATGTACAGTTAAATTATACTTAGTGTTTGTTTTTTATTTATCTATGGCTGCATGGTTAATGAAATACCCTTTGACATCTAGCAACACCGTCTATGGTGTGATTAATCTATGGTAATGAAGGATAGAGATTTCTGTGCCACCAAGCGCCATTGTAGAGCGACTATTACTAATACATGAAACAGGAAATTATCACAACTTACAACATATTCCACGCTCCTTTCCCTAGCTTTCCAATCAACACGGATATTAAGAACTTATGCAATTTCTATATATAAATAAATGCGATATATCATGTTTATTGATAAACTATATGTATGTGGAGTTAGTCAACTCAAAACCTAATCGTCTCGTAAATCGATTACCTGCATGCAGGTTCTTCTCTAAAGTCTGAAGTAATTTTACCGAGTCAACTCATTAAAGATTTAAATGCGATTACTCATTACTTTTTGTCTTCTTATTAAAAACTTCTACGAATTTCATTCTTCTTGTACCTAGTTATTTTGCTATTATTATATATTTAATTACATCGATTAATGAGCGATGTAGCGTAATCTTCGTAGGATCATTTATTTCGCGTTCTTTCATATCAAGCCTACTTTTAATGACTCATGTGAGGTGATTGTCCTAAACTATGCTAATGGGTGGTTTTGACCTTATTTTTTGCAAACATATTTGCGAAAGTACAGACCTCTTAATGGTTGTAGATCATTTTTGCGAATGAAAAGTGAAATTTTAGTTTCTAAGGTCAAGGAATACCCTACCATAATGAGAAGACGTTAAGGTTTTTATATTGTAGTAGGTACAAAAGGTAGTCGTTATGGATCGTCAGAAGCCCGAAAGTCTGACAAATAGACATACCAAGGGTATTAGCCAGTGACTGGGTTGTGGAGGTCAGATAGGCAGTCGCCCCATTTACCTATAACACTGGTATTCAGCTGCATCCGGTTAGACTGGAAACCGACCCCAACGTATAGTTGGGAAAAGGCTAAACAGATGATGGTATCAAAGACAAACGAAATCACTGCAATACAATCTCAAGACCGAATCAAAAGACCAAAAGTTTAAAACAATTTTCCCATTGTTCCATATCAATAAAACCCAAAACTTGTCACTACATAACCCTTCGCCGCGAACGCACTTAAATAAAGTGTTCAGTCTCAATAAACAAACATAATATATACGTAACGTTTCCTGATTGGGCCAAGTGGACCGGTTCTGACTTTGGTATCGGTATAAAGTGAGCCGACAGTCCCACCGAAAATGTCGAACAGAAGTTTTACACTTCAAAACAGAGCCATACTGAATTTTAGAATCAAAAGACCGCAACGCGCTTCTTATACGTCAAATATAAAAGTTTCTACAATTCCCACATATGAGGGAATCACCTTAAAAAGATCACCTTTCTTCCGTTAGTTCATTTTACCACGACTGAGCCTTCTTCAACATATTTTTCGTGCCGATACGTCGGCAGTCGGCATCGCTTTAACGATTCAGTAACGAGGGACGCCCCCAGGCAATGGTGATTCATGGACGATTTTATGAAGTTATTATGCCATGGTGGGCTCGTTCAATGGTGGTCCGATGGTTGGAACTTGTCAACGTGTACTTGTGTGGTAGGTGCAGACTGGAGTACCTACCTATATTGCAGTTTATGCTATAGGTAGGTTTCTTGCACACGTTCAGTCGATTTTAAGTTATGACAGTCCAATTACTGGGAGGTTGCTGGTCAGAAAAAGTGAGACTTATGTTATTTAGGCCTAATTTTTAGGAAACTGCACAGTTTCTTTTAGTGAAACTCAAAGCGTTTATTTCAAATAAAGCAATTAATTACATGCACTTTTGAATTGTCAAGGGGTTGGTTAGTCAGAAAGATGTAGCTAGTTGCCCAAACCAAAGCGTAGTACTCGTAGGCACGGAAAAGAACGGACAAGAAACTCCTACGGACACTTTTACCATTACGCTTTGTGTGGCCTCGGCTTACCAATCCCAGTGGACATTTAATTATGAAATACCAAAGTCGAATATAACCTTAAACTTTCAGATCCAACCCTTTCACTGGCGCAATACAATGCAGATCAAAAAATCATTCAGAACAGATGTGCATTGTGCAATGCACTCAACTTTCTCAAAGAAACAATGTAGCAACTGTGTTAAAGTGAAAATAAGTGCATAGACGAAGATATTAAGTATCTATCAGAGTAGGTAATACAGGTACGAATGAACTTTAAATCCTTCGAAATAACTGAGGCAATACTTTGTGGCACTTTCGGTGTGATTTTTACTATTATTTGTAGGTTTTCATTTTGACAGTTCAACAACATTCATTGCGTTATTTACATTGTTGCGCAGATACATTTTTCGAACATATGGAGCAATGGATTAGCAATATACTCAAAAAAGATACAGATTGTGATTGAAAGAGGTTTACGCAATTAGGGTGCCGGTTGGAATGAACTTTAGATCCTTCAAAATGATTTTGGTGCGATAGTTTAAAAGTGTTTAATATCGGAATTTCACCGTCATTAGCAGGGTTAAAATCATTTCACTCATGGTTTCTACAAATGCGCACACTTTCCTTAATCTGGCTGCCAATGTGCAGCTGGCATTTCACTGCACGCCAAATGTAACTCTTCGGCTTTATAGAAAACTAGCGGCCCGCCCCAGCTTCGCACGGCTGCAATGATTTTTTTTCGAATTTTCGAAATTTCCCAAACTTTGTCCTGGCAATACAGAACACAACAAAAAAAGAATTATCCAATGTGGTGCAGTCATTCGGAAGTTATGCGCGTACAGACATTTTGGCGACTTTGTTATAAAGTATGTAAGGACTATTAAAAAGAAATATAGTGATAGTAGATAGGACCGAAAAAGATATCATTTAGTAAAACTAGGCTTCAAACTAGCGGTTAGTGAATGTAGGCTGTACAGGCATAGAATAATACATGAGAACATTATCGAACTAGTTCTAACGAGTACGAACTGCATTTTAGAACTAGAATGTTGGTTAGATTAGACGTAAACAAATTACCTGTTTTTTTTTTCGTATGTTCCGTATGAAGATTTTTTACTCTGGTAGCGCGGATTGTATAAGGATTGGTTCTCCGAATGTATGCAAAACTCTAAAATCACATTCATTTCTTCATGATTTTTTAAGCCTACTTAGTTATAAATTCTATGTAAACTAATGTGGAATAGAGGAGTGGACTGTAAGATTACGCTGGTTGTAGAAATAAATATAGGTAGTTCTGTACGAACGGAGTTCTCCGTCCTTCCCAATCCAGGAACAAATTCAACAGAGAGATGGCTGAATACGACTCACCTTTTCTCCTGCTGCGGCTGGCTCCCACTAGATCTGAACGGTCTTTTGAGTGTACCGTTGACCACGGAGATTGGCACGAGTGACACCACACGGTAATGCACAATTTGTCCTTGTTTTACCAATTTTCACTCACGGAGTCGAAAATTAGATAGTTCATGGGTCAATGGCGGACGACAGACTGGTCGGCTCCGCTCGCACACCAAACTTTCAAAAGATGGCGCGCTTGTCACGTTGTCGCGAATGTGTGCAGCAGCTCGTGGGTACGGGACAGCCAATCACATGCCGACTTAGCGAGCGCATCCAGACATTCACTATTAAATTCGTCCAATCATGGGATAAATACAGAACATACCCCCTACCGAAACCATAGTGATGGTTTCTAGAAAACTAAGATTACCTTAATACCTATATCATTAAAAAAAGCTCTGAAATAAACACTAATCTAGGTACCTATATCTAACAAAAACGTTTTGTTTGACTCTAGTTGGTATAAGGTAATAGGCAGAGTTTATTGGTTGGTCTTTGTACGGTACTTTTTTCGGTGCGCAGCGTCACACACCGGACTATTCCGTCGGGACCTGGATGTAATTTTTCTATTTTGCCGAGAGGCCATTTACAGGAAGGAACATTTTCAGTTTTTATTATTACTAGATCTCCGACTTTTGGATTAGAGGAAGACGTAAACCATTTAGCTCTCTGCTGAAGAGTATTTAAATATTCGTGACTCCAACGTTTCCAGAAAAGTTGGGAACACCTCTGAATATATTGCCAACGTGACAATCTGTTAATGTTTACGTCTTGAACGTTATACTCGGGTATAGAGGTTAAGCTTCGACCAATGAGAAAGTGTCCGGCGGTTAAAACATTGAATTCGTTGGGATTATCGCTAGCAGGTAGTGGACACAAGGGACGCGAATTTAAAATGGCTTCTGCCTTGCAAAATATCGTGGAAAGTTCCTCAAACGTTAAGGACTTTTCTCCTACACTTCGCACTAAATGATACTTTGCTGACTTTATGCCCGCTTCCCAGAGGCCACCCATATGTGGAGCACTGGGGACATTAAATTTCCAATCAACCTGTCTTTTAGAGCAGCCATCCGAAATGTCATCTTGACTCTCACGCAGGAACCTCTGGATTTCAGACAGATGTTTGCTTGCACCAATAAAATTAGTGGCACAGTCAGAATAGAGAACAGCGCATAGACCTCTACGAGCTATGAATCTGTCTAGGCACGCAAGGAAACAGTCGGCGGAGAGAGAAGATAACACCTCCAGATGTACTGCTTTTGTTGAAAAGCAGACAAACAGTGCTAAATACGCCTTTGTCACTTTAGCATTACGACGTAAGCTTTCTTTAATAAGGAATGGACCTCCGAGGTCAACTCCGACGTTAGAAAATACCTTATTAGGTATCAACCGAGTTGGTGGCAACGGTGCCATTTCGGGTTGCAGTAAAGACGGTTTACATTTAAAACACGTTTTACACTTAGATAAAACCGATCTAATGACGCTACGAGCAGACAATATCCAAAAATTTTCATTAATTATACTTTGTAAGGTTCGCGGTCCTACATGTAAATATTTTTTATGAAAATAATTGATCAATAGTTTAGTAAATAAACTATGTTTCGGAAGAAGACGCGGATGTTTAGAATTATACGGGAGTTCGGAATGACCGATGCGACCCCCTACCCTGAGGAAGCCGTCGGAATCAATAAATGGGGATAATTTTCGTAAGGAAGAAACGTATTTCTTATCTTTAATCATTTTTAATTCCGCTTCAAAATAAGCATTTTGAACTAATTTTATCAACTTATCGCGAGCTTCGTTTAATTCGAAGATTGATAATACTCCCGATTTGTAAGAAGTGTTCATATCACCCCTTTTTCGTCTAAATCTTAAAATCCAAGCAAACGATCTTTGCAATTTGGAAAATGATGAAAACTTTTGACAAATTCTTTCACAAAATTCTGCTTTAGATTCATTGAGATTATCATTATTTTTATTTTCGACCAAGAAATTAACAGACGGTTTTAATTCCGGTACTTTATTATTACTCTCGTTAACAAACACCGTCAGGGGCCAATCGATATAATTTTGATACATCCAATTCGTGCCCTGTAACCAACGTTGATTACAACTGACAAGTTGTTCCGGAGACGCTCCGCGAGAACAAATATCGGCTAAATTATGTTCGCTACTCACATGCCGCCAAAAATGAGGAGGTAAAACTTCAATAATTTTCGTAACCCGATGACTGACAAAGGTCTTTAGTTTATAAGGTTCCGTTTGAAGCCACGACAGTACGACTGTCGAGTCTGACGCTGCTGTTATTCTGTTAATTTTAACTCGACTAAATGTGTCAACTACGAACTTTATTAATTTGCTCAACAAAACAGCACCCATTAACTCCAACCGAGGAATCGTGACGGGTTTTATTGGTGCAACTTTAGATTTCGCGGTCACTAGACGAACCTTTACGTTACCCTTTTGATCGCGACTAATAACATACACGCATGCTGCATAGCCACGCAACGAAGCATCACAAAATCCAACCAAGTCGCATTCCGTCTCCCTTGGTAATAGCATGTGACGTTCGATACGTAACTCCTTTAACAGAGGAAGTTCCAAAATAAAATTTTGCCACGATTTTTTTATATTATCTGGCAACTTTTCGTCCCAACCAATGCCTAGCTTCCACAGTTCTTGCATGATCTGCTTCGCGACAAAAGTGCAAGGTGCGATAAAACCCACGGGGTCGTAAATCGACGCTAGCAATTTTAGTACTGATCGTTTGGTTGACTCGTTGTCAGTTAAATTAACCGAAAAAAGAAAATTATCGGATTTTGGAATCCATTGAAGACCTAAAACTTTAATAGAACTATCGTTTTCATCTTTAACGAATGTTACTGAATTTTCCCTATTTTCGGAGGGGACGCGCTTTAGTAACTTCTCACTGTTACTCATCCACTTTTTTAAGGTAAAGTTGGCACTTTCAAAAATACCAATTAATTGGTCCTGTACTAAGCAAGCTTGCTCAAAAGTATTACATGAATATAGGACATCATCCATGTAAATTCCCTCACGGAGGACCTGAGCAGCGAATGGAAAACGTTTTCCTTCATCGTTAGCTAACTGAAGTAGCGTCCGAATTGCTAAGAACGGTGAACAACTAAGTCCGTACGTCACGGTTTTTAATTCGTATAATTTTATTGGATCGTTAGGCGATTCCCGATATAAAATGTGTTGATATAATCGATCTTCTTTTCGTAAGGAGATAGCACGATACATTTTACAAACATCACCTACTAGGCAATATTCAAATAGTCGAAATTTCAAAATGATTGCCGCAATATTCGGATACAGCTTAGGGCCGACTAATAGAATATCATTTAAAGATACGTTATTGCTACTCTTCGCTGACGCGTCGAACACTACACGTAACGGAGTGGAGGTACTAGTAGGTCGCAAAATACTGTGATGTGGAATAATGTATTTACTAGGCTTGTCACCCTGATATAGTTCCATATGATCGAGGTCTTCATATTCCCGCATAAATTCCTTGTACTTATTTTTTAAATCATTAGTACGCGCGAGCTTGCGTTCCGTGTACAATAACCGGCGCTCAGCCACAGCGCGCGTAGCACCTAGCGGCGAGCGTTCGAGTGCAAAAGGCAGCGGAACTACGTATTGTCCGTTCGACTCTCGAGTATGTTCATTAGAGAATATCTCCTCGGCTAACTGATCCATTGGATTTATTGAAGGTGTGCACGGCACTTCCTCAATTTCCCAAAAACTGCGTAAAGTTTTCTCAATCGACTGTTCTTCGTCATATGAAACTGATAAACTAAGATTCTGCGAACTATTATTACTAAGTGGATATAATTTTCCGCTAATAACATAACCAAAAACGGTTTTAATAACACTCGGAATACCATTCTTAATCATTAATGGTTTATCTCTAATGATATCTGGCACTATGTCGTTACCTAACAAAATATCTATTCGCGAACGCTTAAAAAACAATGGATCCGCTAACTTGTAAGTGTTATATTCGTTAATGACATTATCTGTGAAAGAGATATTAGGCATATCAGCGGACACCCTCGAAATAACTACTAAATTAACACTAAATGTTGGACCCTTAGCATGTCTTGGTTTTAATGTACAAGTAACCATGCCTTGATTTTTAACTATGCCCCCACCTATACCGTGAATGGTAAAAGGACATTTTTTACGTTGTAATCCTAGTTTCTGAGCACATTCAGTAGTTATAAAAGAACTCTGAGCGCCAGAATCGATGACTGCACGGCAGTCTTGATATTGACCAACACAGTCAATAACGTGCGTAAGTGCAGTGCCTAAAACTACTCCATAATCGCAGTTATTACTAATCAATGCTTGCTGTACGGGTGCGTGTGTTGTGTCACTTACGAAGTGAGACGACACTAGCGCTTGCTGCGTGTGCGACAGAGACGGCTGCGCTGACAGGGAGCTCGCCACGGACGATATTCCCGCGCTTTCCTTCTTCGCGTTATCTTTATGTAATAAATAATGATGCGATGATGCGCATACCCCGCAAGTCATTGTACTTTTACAAGCATTAGATTGATGATCAGATTTAAGACAATTATGACAAAGTTTTAGCGAATGAACACGGCTCATTCTTTCATCGACGGACAATTTACGAAATTGATCACATCGATATATCATATGATTTTGTTTACAAATCACACAAGTCAAATTTGATTTATTATTATTACGGTTGTTATTATTTTGCGGAGCTTGTGCCGTATTAAGAACTGACTTAGACGAAGATTTAAGTTGGTTTTTATTTTGTGTCTTTTGTTTCGACGTATTATTCGAAGAGCTGTCTGTAAAAGTGTGTTCTAGAACTTTAATTTGTTTGTTGACAAAAGATATTAGTTCCGCAAACGTAGGTATCGACTTTTGATCACGACATTCTTCGAATAACTTTCGAGTATGAGGATCGAGTCGTTGTAATGCCAAATGACATAATAAAAAATCATCTAAGTTATTAATTTTCAATGCTTGAATCGCTTTAAGTGAATGATCAAAGGTTTCTATAAATGAAGTTAAGTTCGACGTAGTATCTTCAGTTAACGGTAAAAAGTTGAACATTTTATCGAAATACCTACATGCTAGTGTTCTGTGGTCGTGATATTTATCCACTAAACTTTGCCAAACTAATGAGTAATTAGCGGCAGTAATAGGTAGATTTTTAACGATATTTAAAGCTGGACCTTTAACGCATGAGAGTAAATAATGGAATTTATCGATATCTGAGAAATTTCTATTATGAACTAATGATGAGAACGTGTCATCAAAAGTTATCCAGTTTTCAACTTCTCCATCAAATTGAAATAATGTTATCTTTGGTAACGCGGGTACTACTAAATCCTTTTTACCTAACTCAGTACAGTATTCGGATTCTAATTTCGAATATTTACGAGCGATTAACTGACATGCATTATACATTTCGTCAAATGCTTCAAGTTCACTTATTGACATTTTTGCAGTAGGTTTTATTTGCACTTCTATTTCGTACAAATCAAATATGGCGGATTCAAATTTCGTACGAACACTTTCCATTTCCGACAATGATACCGTAAACAATTGCAATTTATCTGGATCATTTCCCAACTTTTTGGAATAGTCATAAAGCTTTTGTATCTTCGTAAATAAATATTCCTTTCTCACTAATAAGATTTTACGTTTCATTTCTAAAACTTCCGCCATTTTGGAAGCGTGGTTTTAGCAAAAAGAAATTTAGAAATAGGGCTCGAATGGCCAGAATGTGGAATAGAGGAGTGGACTGTAAGATTACGCTGGTTGTAGAAATAAATATAGGTAGTTCTGTACGAACGGAGTTCTCCGTCCTTCCCAATCCAGGAACAAATTCAACAGAGAGATGGCTGAATACGACTCACCTTTTCTCCTGCTGCGGCTGGCTCCCACTAGATCTGAACGGTCTTTTGAGTGTACCGTTGACCACGGAGATTGGCACGAGTGACACCACACGGTAATGCACAATTTGTCCTTGTTTTACCAATTTTCACTCACGGAGTCGAAAATTAGATAGTTCATGGGTCAATGGCGGACGACAGACTGGTCGGCTCCGCTCGCACACCAAACTTTCAAAAGATGGCGCGCTTGTCACGTTGTCGCGAATGTGTGCAGCAGCTCGTGGGTACGGGACAGCCAATCACATGCCGACTTAGCGAGCGCATCCAGACATTCACTATTAAATTCGTCCAATCATGGGATAAATACAGAACAACTAATATTATATGAAAAAAAGATTCGACTTTTTCTGTATTTTTTTGTTACGCGGTCACACTAAAACAGCGGAACTGATTTGGATGATATTTGGCGCATGGGTAGAACATGACCTGAATTATGACACAGGATACTTTTTATCCCGATATTCCAACGGGATCGAGATTTATGCGGGTGAAACTGCAGGGGACAACTAGTGTTATATCTAAGCGAAGGAGTATCATTCATCGAACGATGTAGACTGTTCTCCAAATGTGTGAAAAACTCTACAGTGAAAGCACCTCCTATTTTAATTTTCCTTGACTAAAATATTTTCAGTCATCAAAGCCGCCATTAATAAAATTGCAGAACGAATGCCATTCAAAAGGAATTTAACCTACAATACATATTCATTAACGGAGCATACAATTCATTGAAAACTTAACTTTCTTCTGGCATGGGATTAGCTACGTTTCACACATATCTTAACGAGGACATAAATAATGTAACGACGGCTACAAACTGTCGCTTGTTACGCAAGTGTGCAGCTGAGGTAGTGTGCATTGGCTGACAGATGTTGGTTAAAAGTTGCCCGACAATTGGGCAATTTTTCCCCGAATTGTTAAACATCGAGGTTGAGTCGCCGTTTTACCGGCAACAGCGTCGTTTAGCCGAGAATCATAGTGACAGTATAGGCAGTCTGGCGTGTGCCCGTGCGTGCCCTTGGTTATGGTAATGTCTAAAAACAAATACACTAATCCCCAAACGGCAACTAATCGCGACAATTGCTCAACTATTGCCAGCTAGTGTGTAGGCAGTTTTACAATCCACGCACTCACGCGCAGGGTGCATAGCAATTATAGATAGCAGACTGCTCGGCTGCCGCCCAACAAGCCGGCTCGGCTGGTGGGAGATACATGCCTACGTAGATGTGCTGCATAGCTTTAATTGCTCTGAAGTGGTTTGTCTATGTCTGCATTGAAAGATTTTTAGAAGTAGATTTTCTAGGTCGGTATCTTGATTGGTGGACCCATTAGGTAAGATATTTGGGTACTTATAATACCTGTAGATTTTGGCTCTTGCATCAAAAAGTACTTGGGTATGTGGGAAACCAAACTCTTTGCTAGACACGAGATCGATTGATTTTAGAAGTTTTCTCGTATACAGCAACATTTGTTAGCCTTTTGTCATAAGTCACAGCGAACTCTACTCTCTCCTATTTCCTAATCGTAAGAACTGTAGTTATTTAACTATTTATGTTTTACAAATAATAAATGATTTGATTTGATTTAGGGTACTATTTGACAATGAAATGAGAGTGAAAGAGTTTGTCTCTTCCATAATTCGATCTGTTTTGGACGCTTGAATTGGACTAAACGTTTAGGTGTCAGGTGAAGTCATAAGGTTCCAAGTGCCATTTTGCACCACTAGCAACTAAAACTAATACATCAGCTTCAAGTATCCAATATGCACATAAATAAGTCCTCAGAACTTGGACCGAGTCCGGGGTGAGATACACAGATATGGCGTTACGCAAAGTTTGTGAGAGTGTGCGTCGATTCGCCGCACACGCACCGCTCGGCACGCCCTCTGCATGGCAATTACGAGGACCACTCGACTAGCTAGACTGCTCGGCAGCCACCCAATGCGCCTGCAATCCTGCTTGCTATGCGCGGCGTAAGCGCAACTTTGTGTTCGAGAAAAACTGCGATGTAGATTGGCTTCGTGTGCGTAAACAAGGTGGGCGAGAAACTGCTTCAGATACTAAAATAGTGTAACGAGTTTATAACTGCGAAGTCGAATTAGTTTTGCGAACTGGTTTAATCTAGATTCTTGTAAAAAGAATGGCGTAAGACGACAGGCTTGTCCTGCAGCGGGCCGAAAAGGACTGTAGATAATGAGGATAAGCTCAGTCAAGAAGGCAGTATGAATCAATCCTAAAGGCTGAAGATCGTATGGTTTCTTATTTTCTGAATGCATTAAAAAACACAGAATAACGAAGGAGGTATTTACACATAGGTTAGCACAAGAGTCAGTTCCTTACTCGTCAGCATGATGTTTTCCAATTCCAATTACAAACAGAATAACAGTAAAATCTAGGTGCAGACAACTGCATTTAGACATGTCCTCAAATCGCATATAAACTCTACAATTTTATATTGTTTACAAAATTAACGAATTCGCCTAACCATCATAACAGGTCCTCTTTCGTCTTAAGTTTATTATGAACTAAGAGGTCTTCCTCAACTGGATGTTTTATAGACGGTATGGCACCGCTGGATTTTACGATTATTTTGATCACAGACGCCCACAAGCGACCTGAACGAGAAGTGGGTAATATTTATTATTTTTCATCTTCTTACGTGATGGTTCTAATGTAAACAAAGGTACGTTTGTTTACATAAGAAAGGATGGGCAGTCTACCTGGGGACTGTGACGTCACAATGCAACTTTGCTTAGCGAGGTGTTTATGACTTACGGTTAACTGTAGCGTTTTATGTGGTACGCACGACGACATACCAAGCTATACATTTCCAGTATAAGCCGACTTCTCATTGTACGAAAAGAATATACAATGTGAGGTCAGCTAACACTGGATACGTATAACTTGAACTGTCGTGTGTACGCTGGGTAAGTATGTATAATAATAGTGAAATAAATGACCAACAACTTGTCATCAAACAAAGTGGAATAAGTTCTCTATAGAATATTATGAAGACAGCTTTGTAACGTCATTTAAGTCCCTACGTTTTTATTATACTTATGATTGTATGTGTGGCAGTCAATCCACGTAAAATACTGGAATCTAGCTGCACCTGGTTAGACTGGAAGTCGACCCCAGCATAGTTGGGAAAAGCTAGGCAGGTGATGATGTAACTATACTATGATGTGACTATAGTAAATGGTAACATTTGTCAAAGTAAACCCACTATCATCACATAAAAATCAGACCCGCGATCCGTTAAATTAATTCACGAGTAGAGACAATAGCGTGTATAGCGCGTATCGTCCGCCATTGTGTCTACGCGGACGCAACCTTCGGGCCGGCCTCACTTCGGCCTTAGCGGACCAATTCGGATGCTCTCACTTCCTAGATCCACTGGAAGGAGAAGTATGACTAGATGCTGGATGATATTGGGGCTCAAATGCCAAAAAAAGGCAGCGTATTGAATAAATCGACTGTCGAGTCTCTTGGTCTAAATCTTCTCCAGGATTTCGTGTCGAAATGCAGGCTATACAATTCATAATTTAACCCAGATGCTGGGACGGGCCGCTTAAAAGACCCAAAGACGCATACAAACGACAAGCATTCGACCCCTATATTACAATAGGCCTTTTAAAAGGCCACCTTTTCATGGCTTTCCTGAAAAAAATAGTTTCAGTAACATCCCAGATGTTACTGAAACTATTTTAATCTAAATGGATTGCCTACTAACTATGTAGTTTCAGTAACATCTGGGTTAAAAGGTCCTGTAGTCTTTAAATCCAGACATAGATTGTGATGGTGTTTTTTGACGGTTTCATGGAAATATGTATAACAGTACTTATATACTCGTATAGTTAGGTACAGGGATTTGTAGCGAAAACCAATACAAAAGATTGTCCCTCGTGAATTTTAAGGCATTTGCCTCCAAGCAATAATTTCTATATAGGTATAAGCGAAGAAGGATAGTTCATCGTACGATCGAGGCAGTAAGATATTTAACTACCAGAAGTCAACACACTTAGAAGAAGTCAACAATCTCTGCTCCCGAGTATTAAGGATCCGTAACATAGCATTAAAACTAAGTCCATATGTCAACAAGTATTCGCTTTTCTTAGTAACTCTTCGTCAAAACGTTAAATAACGCCTTCATAAGCGAAATCTCAATGCTTCCGTTGGAATCTCCTAGAATGTTATCAATCGGGACAAGCTTAGCGATCTGTACAAGGTCGGGTAATTAATCTCTTTGTAAACAAGTGACGTTTCTCTGAAACGTGTCGTGTGACTGTCAGTTGTTTTAAAATAGAAAATGATTGGGATTGTATGTAAAGAGTATTACTATAAGAGTATCCCGTTCCGTGCCTGCTGTACTACGTGAGGCTTATGACGAAAAGCGAGGAAAATCATAAGTCCTTCGCACCCTGCATCAACGAGAGCCCTCCACTAGAAGGCTCTTTCAGAAGGTCCAAGATTTGAAGTATGAAGTAGCAAACGCAATAACCAGAGGACACTAGGCTACCTGATTGGCTGATTAAAGATACAGCTGACCTTTCCACCTACGATAAACTTGCAAGCTTTCTATCAAAAGCATGCAAAAACACGTGTACACATTAAACAACTGACAAACATCGCAGTTTCTTTATCTAAGCTCGCTAAACGATCTCGTAGGACAATTAGCAGGCTAGGTCGACGTCGCGTGATGCCTCACTCCCACCAATGAGCGACAATTAGCCGCGTGCGCCGTTATGTAGGTCAACGAGGAATTAGAGAACATGGTGCCGGCGTGATTATGTGTCCCTAGTAATCCGGATTGTAAAGATATGGTGGTAGGTAGTATGGTGCAATGTTGCGGAATGTTGCGATTTTACTACGGGGAAAAGCACCACCCTTGGTTGACTGGTAGAGAATGTCTAAGGCATCAAGTCCGCCTTTGCACCTTTTGTGCGAAAAGTTTAAATAAATAAGTACATAAAAGCTCTCGTGAAAAAATTTATTTTGAAGGTAGACAGAACCAGCGGAAGTAATTGCGCTACACACTAACAGTTGCAATGGTTTTCATTTTGACAGTTCAACAACATTCATTGCGTTATTTACGTTGTTGAACGAACAAACTCGAACATTTATGAAGTTATGGATTAGCAATATCCTGCAAAATGATTGAGATTGTGTTTGAGCATGTGTTACGCAATCATCCCGTTGATGGAAGTTGGAATTAATAACGGCACAGAAGAAAATAATTATCTCTTATGACATAAGAGTCAATGTCCCAAAATACAACTGAAAAATGTTCCTGATGTCACTGTTTGAAACAATTTTGGACAGATAAATAACAGCTAAGCCCTGGCCTACTCAAAGTTTTATTGATTGCTGGCCAAGTATTTTGACGGGTTTCTGTTCTAGAAAAGCAGCTGAATTAACAAAACTAGGCTGTATAATGTACAGTACTACTTCCGAGGATCAACTCCATATCTCTAAGTATTCTAATCCCTCTACTCATGATTATCCCAAACTGACACAAGTAACTTTGTTTAACGATGTCATAAAACTTAGAAGTGATAAATAAGTACGCCCTTAGCCACATCCAGTTTGTTTTAACTCTGTGCTAGCGTCATTATAAGAAAGTGTCGTCATCTATGGTTTGATGCCAATTTATTAAGCGATGCTATTTCTGTACTTACTATTTCGGTACAACTGATTGAGTATTTATGATTTTTGGTGTTCCGTACACCAAGGATGCCAGCGGTATCCTAAGACTAAGGCTTCACTATCCGTCCGTCAGTCACAGGGCTGATCTTTTGAACCAGAATAGGTAGGCACTTGAAATTTTCGCAGATAACTATTATGACCGCTATAATAACAAATAATAAAATGAAAGTGGGCCATAAAAGAAACATAAAAGTGTCTTTTCGGCGTTTTTTACTAAATAATTTAAAAAATATACACCACCCCGGTGTTCCATCTCACACCTACGCCGGGGGTCGCGGGAACTTACGATCCTTCCGCAAGCCCCGACTGGTGCCGGCCCGCTACTGTGGGAGTTCTCGCGTCATGGGAGTGTTAAATATTGTTAGGTGGTATGGAATCCTTCATGTGCGAGTCCTCCTCGGACATGGCCGCTGTTTTTGTTAAAATAACTATTAAAAAAAAATTGTACCGTTAGGATAGGTACCGTTTGTCATAGCGCGTCATAAAAAGTGTAGCCTGACACTAAAGAGGATTAATGTTAAAATCACGTGTCATTTTTTTTTTAAATCGCTTTTTTGCGTTTGTCAGCTAAAAAAAAAAAATCTTTGAAGCTTCAGTGAGTGGAAAAAACTTCAAACCTGCTGGATATATAGGGTCTGTCAGATTAGAAGAAGTTTTATTAAACACCTAGTTAATTAAAATGTTTATACGGAAACTTTATATCATGTTTATGAGTTTGCAACTTTGTATAGTTCCACAAGCAGCCCAAAGAGAAATAGTGAAAACTGAAAATGCATTTTTATTTCAATGTCCTTTCTTAACTAAAGAGTCAATGGCCGATACAGTCCAAGAAATAGATTAGTATCTAACCTTAACAAAATAATGGCAGTTAAAATTGACAAAATCCTTTCATCCAATCGACCTGTCCTAACTAAATTGATTCCACATTCATTCTTTACATCTTTAGAGTCACCGAACTCTACACAAGTTCATTTCTGTCTAGTTAATGCATGGGAGTCGGTTGGCACTAGTTGGCAATGTTGAATGTATTCATTGCGGGTAAGTACATCGTGCGCCTGCGTTGCCGATCGCGCCTCGCTGTCTGCAGCGAGAATCAGCGGCCGGTTATGCGCACACGCAGGCAGTGCGTATCTACATGCGTACGATAGATAGGGCTGACGATTTTTTTTAAACTGCTGCGTGAAAATTATGAAATGGGAGTTGTTTTTTGAGTTACAGTGCGGCCGACGAGGGAGTGCGTTCTTGACACCTGTAACTTTCATACAAACGAATACGTGTTTTGCGAATTTGATCTTTATTATCACTGACAGGTGTCAGAAACGCATTTTCTCGACGGTTGGAATGTAGAGGGGTAAACGTTTGCAATGATATGATAATCACCGACCTACTTACAGATGCTAAAGGTGGTACGTGATTTTATATGAATCCAGTTCCCGACACAGGCCTCCTCTCAGTGAGAGGGTGTGCCGTAATCCACTGCGCGGGCCCAGTGCGGGTTGGTGGATGTCACATGTCTTCGAATTTTTGGTTCTAGGACATGCCGGTTTCCTCACGATATTTTCTTTCTCCATAATTTAATGCTTTGAAAAATGTGAGACAACCCAAAAAAGATTTTGTCGATCTCCAATGACTAGAAATTGCTCAAAATACTTATTTTAAAAAGATGCATTCTTTAACACAGGCAACCCTAACCACTTCGTAGTGGAAATTACATGAATTTTCCTTTTTCGCAATCGTTAGGCACTTAATAGGCGTACGTTCGCCAGCAGATAGGATGTAATTTGCTGATTATGATTGACTTTTAGTTAAACGTGTAAATATATCATGTGCTGCACTTACGAGCAATTTCATCAGAATTAATTTAGCTAAATTATTGGCTGGGTCTTAACGTTAGTTTAATGTTTTATTAACTTGGACTATTAAATACTTGCAACACCGGAACTTGGCGAAATAGGTGACTAGGCAATGGTAAAGGTAGACTTTTCGTCTAGAGGTTTCTTGGAATAATCATTATAATATGGTAGGTACGTAATTTTAAAACGTAGTAAAGAGCCAAGTGAAATCTTTTTTCGACTTTCACGTTTTTCTGTTTTAAAAAGGACCAAAAATGTGGAACATAGTAAAAGATTAACACCTGTGGGACAATTCTCGTAATTTTAAGAACGTTCACATTCTGATCTCAGTCTCAATCTGTCAAAAATACAACCTATCTATACTCTCCGTACATTTTTGACAAGTTTTTGAAATTGATTGTCGCTGAGATCAGATCGCAACTTGATTTTAAACGTTTTTAGGTAATAACGGGAATTGCCCTTCTGAATTTAAGTAGATGACGGAGACAATGGTTAGTAAGATCTTATCTTAACAAAGTAGTGACCAAAACACGTGAGATTAACATTCAAAAGAAAAACGATCCCCTGAATCACACGTTACACGAAGGGATATCGTTTTCATTTTAACAAGACTCTTGACATGCCACTTTATGCGAAGGCCTACGCAAATACTATGTCCGACAAATGAGCATCAACATACATTGACGAGGACTCAAATATATTGTGTTAGTGCAACAATGCATGGCGCGTGAGTCGCATAGGCGAGCTCAATATCAGTAGGCATACATCTGACATGCGTAAACATTATAAATATTACAATCACATGACTAATGAGTTAAATATGCGTTTCTATTTGAGGAAATTGTTGAACTTCATCCAGAACTTATTAGTCGATAATTTAATAAAAAATTGTCTCGGAAAAATAGAGTTGGGAATTTTTCATCTGTCAAATTTGACAGCTTTGAAAACAAGATTAGAGCTTCGATAATAAAAATATTGTACTCATTTGCCAATTAAACAAAAACCGGTTTCTGATTCCGAATTCAAATGAAGTTATTTTTGTTTGTTCGTGTGCGGTATTCTCGGAAAGGGTTTCAACCCGCCCATAACAACTTTACCACGAGAATATCGTCTACATAATTCAACCGACAATCAAGAACGAGGCAACGCTACTAATTATCGCTCCGCTCCCTGTAGTCCCACCATTATGCTACATAACTAGACTAGATCAAGTTTATTTATGTAAAACTAGATCCCTAGTCACGCAACTAAAAAAAAACGTATTGGAAAATTGTCGCGCAAAACGGCTTGGCCAGGAAAGTCGGAACATTCGAGAAGCTAGCCTGTTTGAACGTAACAAGTCGAGCGCACGACTTCGGCCGGTCACATGTAATATCGCTGTTTTATATTTACGAGGTAAATAGAACTTTAAGTGGCCTGTTTGAATTATATGGAGTGTATTGGATGGGAGTGGATGTTTTTTGAATAGTTAGTAGGCAATCGTGGGGTTTTAATGTTTCATAATGCATTGGGTTTGCGGATAAATAAATCTTTTGACCACAGAATGTTATAAAAGTCAAATCATAGATCTCGCGTTTGAAGTTACAATTGTAGGTAAACCTACATAGTAGTGAAAATTACTTGGCATTTTCAACAGATACATTCCTGAAATTCGACTACCACATTACACCTACCCTATTAGTCGAGTCAGTCCTATTTCCAATTGCTTACATAGCATAGGAAGAATGCAACCCACGCAAGTTTCCTTTGC
Source organism: Eremobia ochroleuca (assembly GCA_949629135.1). Taxonomy (NCBI): domain Eukaryota; kingdom Metazoa; phylum Arthropoda; class Insecta; order Lepidoptera; family Noctuidae; genus Eremobia; species Eremobia ochroleuca. The sequence continues at coordinate 2,882,885 of OX451401.1, read as the reverse complement.
CAATTAGTGTAAGAAAAGAAAGTGGCTGGCTCCAGGATGACGTCATCATACAGCTGATTACTGTACAGATAATAACGCATGCGAAAATTTATTGCAGACGTCTCGCGTTTTTTTTTTCAAACGGGTACAAGATACCGGTTTTTGGTCAGAGACGGTTTTTTTTGACAACGGCACGTCATGGGCGGACGCTGCGGATTTTGAAACGGTAATTAATTTTGGTTGGAGTCGTGAACTGAGTGTAAATTAATAAAGGTGTTATAAATCATTAGAATCTATATTTTTATAAAAATAATTATTGTGAACTTCAGTATCATTTCAATTATAAGCATTGAGATATACCTAAATTGGGATTAGAAATGTAATGAGTTTAGTTAAGAATTATTAAAGAGCCATAAGTAGAATGCAAACTTTGCTCAACCGCTAACCCACAAACCATCAATTTTAGATTATCAATCATGAAATGATTATTTGGCCCACCGAGGAAGATTAAAAAAAAAGAAGCACCATTCGCTGGCACAGGCATTAATCGCGAATGTCCAGACCGAGATACAGATTAAAAAAGAATAAATAAATATATACACAAACGGCGCTTTGGCGGCAAAACTTGTTTCAGATCGTTCATCCAGTTTGCCGCTTTTATACATGTAATAAAGTTGAATATCGTTTAAAATAAGATTTGACAGGTGTAAATGACGCGGTTGTGTTAACCAGACTGACTGGTTCGGTCTAGTGCCGATGAACTGCACAGGTGGTCCTTGAATTACTAGAGATAAATTTAATACAGCATAATAATAGAGAGGCGATTGACGTGGGACGTCCCGACAGAAACCGAGAGTCGGGTGGCGAGGGAAACATGGGATACTTACGGTTTTTTAACTGTACAACACTATTCGTGGGACTAACTTTAGTGTTCTTCTGAAAGGTTGTAGAAATATATTCATAAATGAAATATAGAATGTATAAATATAGCTGTATGTCGTGGATTCAAACCCAAGCAGGTACTTTACTTTGTGTCAATTATTTCATGACCACTGCTCTCAAAACGGTGAAGGAAAACATTGTGTGGAAACCCGCATGTCCTAGAACCAAAAATTCGAACACATGTGACATGTAACAAAACCGTAGTAGTGGATTATGGCCCACTTCCTTTCATAGAGAGGAGGCCTGTGTCCCAGCAGTGGGAACATTATAGGCTGATTATGCTAAATACATCTACAACGTGTAACGTTAAATGCGCAAAACCTGAAAATAGTTTGGTCAGAATAACGAGCACAATTTTTTGAACCACTTTTTAATACAGGTCACATTTTTCAAAAAAATCTTCATTAAAAACGATGCCGTGTCTATTTATTAATACTTAATAGGTCAAGTAACCCAATGTCAGCGCGGCCCGGCCCGGTGACGACTCCTCCCGCGATAAAGCGTCGTCGCAGACGCAAGAAACGATCAGAATGGCCAGTAAAACTAAAACAGCACATAAAACCTTTAAAATTTTTTTAATGACTTATTTTCTCTCTAAAATCGGTCAATTTAATTAAAAATCAGTTGGGGTGTCTGAGGTTTTGCGCATTTAACGTTACCCGTTGTATAATTATCTGATAGCTTAACAGTGTATCAGCCTCTTATTAAAAGAGGTAAAAATAATTTGCGGGTAAATAAACAAATGATGGTAGGTACGGTACGGTTTTCCTCGATGAGTATCAAAAACCGTACATAGCTATTATCATCAAGGCATTCATACTATGTTAATGACCGATCGTCATGCGTTTATTCTGCGTAACAAAACTGTGTAACCTCTTTTTTCCATGAGTATTTTTCCAATCAGAATAAATTATTATCTACTTTGTCTGATTTATTTACTATGCTTTACTGGAAGTGAAAGAATACACGGCGTAGGATATTTCTTTCGAAATAGATAACGCACTACGTAACCTGACTGACGACGTTTTCTTGCGTCAAAAACTTTAGCTTGAACAATCCACGATTGCGCACAAAATTATGAAGAAAAATTAGTCAGAATATTATGTAAATATTTATTAGCTCATCTGTCTAGTCGTATCTGGATTAGTAAAAATTTATGAAAAAAAAAAAAAAAACTAGCTATGCTCATATACACAGCAGAAAAAAAAAACAATACTTAATAACTATCCATAGTTTAGGTGTCATAGACAATTACCAAGTCTAGTGTGATCTATGTTTATGTCCGCTTCCTGAAACGTGTTCCGCTTGTGTCATGTAATTGCTAATTATCTATACCTATTACGTGCTAAATAAAACCTATAACCTATTATTGCAGTATAAATAAAAGCGCATACATCATAATTCCTAAGAAAATACATGTCAACATAGAGACCATAGTCCTGACCAGAGTCATGTATTCCCCGAAAGGAGTTATCCACCTGTCTGTTTAAGGTTTTTTATGATAAAAGGGGATTCTATTTCTGTTTTTGGCCAAAGATGGCTCTCAGACCATTTTACAGTCGTTGTTACCACCAGAACTATTTGTCAGTGTTTGCGACTGAAGTATAATCCGGAAAATTCAAATTGACAGCCTATTTCAATTTGCCGTGTTAAAGCTATTTCTTACAGCTGTCAAAGAATGACAGTTGTAATTTGATTACTCCGACAGCTTATGTTGATTGCCAATTTGAAAGAAAGAAATAAAAATAGATTTATTTGTCACAGACACAACACACCAGCGCTTCAAAATTAATTTCTCTGACTTTACCAACGACAGTTAAAAAGATGTGTTTGTAAAACACCTATAGTACTTCAGTTAAATTAATATTTGGATTTTAAGAAACTATAATAAGTTGCTATGTTCAAAAATTAGTCTAAGCACGATTTTACCTTTGAATATGATCAAAGTAAATTGACTTATGTATATAACTGGACCGAATTTGTTAATAATGAAAATGGAATCAGTGCGGTTACGGGTCCTACGCAAGTATTATTTTGGCAAATTATGTGGCTTCATAACCTACCTGAATATTTTATAGTAGGTAAGTACACTAACTACTGCTAGCTATTTTCAGGACACTTCTTTTTGTTGAAATAGAGGGGGATAACCGTATTGACAAAACGGTTGGTTACTGTAAATAAGCAATACGTCAATGTATTAAGATAATATTGTAATTTTAGAGTCTACCATGTTAATGCTCAAATGAATATATTCTAAATTCACAGACGCATAATGTTGGCGAATTTCGTAATGATTATTAGATGCTGTATTTATCTAACTGCGCAAGAGACTACACATAGCAACCACATCAAAGGACATCTGCTAACTCCAGCACAAATAAAATGAAACATAGCCATCGATGAAAAAAGCAAAATAAACAAAGTTTAGAGGACACCCGTCTGGCGCATATAAACAAGTCATGTCAACGTGCGTCTGCGGCCAAAATTAACCAATCATACATTAGCAACAGGACGCCCAGACGGCGCGCGCGCAGTTTTATCGGTATCCCCGAAGCTATATGAATAATTTTGAAAATTTTCCTTGTGAAAATGGCTGAAGGAAATACATCAATTTCTTGGCTTAATTATATAGTGCTTGGCTAAACCATTGCTAAAAATACTAAGGACGAATTTCACCAATGAAACTGAAAGCGATCAGCACATCTTATGATCCGTTCCTAGAGTATTACTCGTAAACTTGTAAAGCCTACTTAGCTGTGATAGTTTTCCTTTTAACTTCGTTATATATACTAATACCGTGATTTTTTCACATATCCAAAAACAACCAACTAGCTGGACGGGGGAGGGGAGGGCGCACACTTGACTCTTACAAAAATTAGCACTTTAGTGCTTTTTAATATATCACAAAAGGATCCCTGATTCGAAAAATTGTTTTCACAAACCTGCAATAATTTTGAAAGACCTATCCAACGATACCCTACACCATGGGGTAGACGAGAAAAAAAACGTCCCCACTTTAAGTGTAGAGGTACCCAAAAAAAATTTTTTTTCATGATTTTATTTTACTTTGACAGCGTGATTAATACGTATATCCGTGCCAAATTATAGCTTTCTATTACTAAGTCTCTGAGCTAAGCTGCGGACGGACGGACAGATGGACATGGCGAAACTATAAGGGTTCATTCTGCGGAATCCTTTAATTTTTTAATGCTAACATTTTTTATTGCCGAACTGGGCATATAGATTCGTAAGCTAATTTTACCTGTGATAGCTACTTCCATACGGGAAGGTCTACTATGCAAAGCTATGAAGTCTTTGCTTCATTATTGGTGAAGATACAAGAGTCTTTATTTTAAAGGAGTCCACCATAAATCGTGTTCAATAGCTATCGATGTCAATATTTCGTAACAATTTCACTCCCTAAACCACCTATATTTTTCACCAAGGTATTTTTTTATACTTTGCTTACAAGATTCCAGAGAGACGCTTCATTATTACGTCATTGTATAAAAAAATACTTATAACACGCGTTACTATCATAAACACGACTTGCGGTTTCTTTTTCATTACTATTACAAAGATACTATTTTAAAGTTATTCTAGGTAGTTCGTAAGATAAACTATTAAAATGACTCACGGCCCACCGCGTCTGCAGGTTTTGGACTATAGTGTAAACAATTCTAGCGCAACCTCTAGAATGTGTGACATTTTACCTAAAGATCACACACTAGCCGGTCGATTCTGTAAAAATCTCACCGTGAAATCACAAGTGAAGTGAGCAGTGTCAATAGTGTTAATCCCTAATGACAGCTCACTTCCCGCTCACTTCACCTAAGTTCTCACTGTGAGATTTTTACATAATTTCATCACCACTGCTCTCAAAACGGCGAAGGAAAACATCGTGAGGAAACCGACATGTCCTAGAACCAAAAATTCGAAGACATCATAATATGTGTAATCTACCAACCCGCACTGGGCAGTGTGGTGAATTATAGCCGCTTAACTTAACTCCCTTTCGAAGAGGGGAGGCCTTTAAAAAAAATACGTAATTTAATAATTAAGTAATAATTATAATTATAATTCTACCTTGTCTCAAAATAAAATCATTAAGTTATATTATATAATCATGCTTACGAAGACTGGTTTAGAAACGGTGTCATTCATTTTATGGGTCGATTTTGATCAAGTCATTGAATACATAAGCAATTTTTTGCACATTAGATGGATCTGTATAAGATAATAATGATGTGATCCGTTTATTTAAATAAACAATAGCCCGCATCAATTGGTGTTTCAGCAAAAGCGTGACAATTGGTGTAATTATACTTATTAAATGCTAAATATTAAAAATAAAAATCTGTACAGCCCGAACAGCAGCTAATAATAAAAATAAAAATCTGTACAGCCCGATTCAAACTTTATGGCTTCTCTGAAGTTAGTTACTCGCTGCGAAGTGCCTCACCCCTCACCCCGCTGACAGGTGAATTTGTTATTGCACAGTGACTCGCCTCATGTTCCGAGTCGCCATACAGTTCGAATCGGGCTGTAAATATGTTTAGATATTGTTAGTGATGTGCCATTTTTCAAAGCAACTGTAATTCTATTTTTTAGTAAAACTTGCTGCTTTATTAATCTTTTTACTCTCTGATAATCTACTTTCCACGTTACTACGACGTGGAATCAAAATCTATTTAATTTAATAACAAAATACATAATTTAGGTCCATTAACCTTTCACACAGACCATAAGTCTCTTAATACTACTCATAGATACTACAAAACACAAAATGTCAAACAGTTTGAAGCATAAAAAGCATACTTTTATTTGTTTTACTTTCCTCTTTTTATCAAACGTGTTTAGTAAAAGTGTCACCGGTGTCTGGCCGGTAAACATTAAGTATATTTATTGTGTCTTCCCAAATATAATGTCGTCTTTAAACTTGGCCATCTTCCAAATCTGCTTATCATTTTGAGGATGTTATAATTCAGCTCCATTCACGCTTCGGAAGCGTGGGTTGCCATTCACAGCGGTTGCAATAAATTATAAAATTAATATTCTATAGCATAATCGTTTTAATTATTTAAGTACTAACAACGTATTGTTTATGGTCGTTACCTCGGAAAGGTGTCGGGTAACGTGCTATTTTAAGTTCGTTAATGAGTTAAATAAACATGAAAGCTATTTTTAGTTTTGTTTTTCAATGTTTTGGTTATAAGTTTTAGACAGATTTACAAGTAAAAATGTTACTTTTAAATGGACATTTCAAAATCGAAATTAATTCTTTGTGACACTGACTTCTAAAGTTTGCTCTACATTTTTTCACCAGCTATCTTATAACTCCAATAAATTACCTACATTTGCCGATCAAAAGATAGTGTTAAGAGGGTTTATGCGTTAGAGCCATGCTGGAGTCAAAATTGATGATTTCCGACGGACAATAAAACCATAATATGTTTAATTTATAGATGAGATATTGACGTCATATTATTGGGAATTTTATAATCTAGTGCATGGCTGAAAAACATTTTCAATTTTTTGTTTAGTTTTCTCATCAGAACCGTTTTTATGCAAGCCTTTTTTAAAACTAGCGATCGACGGTCTAAGCAGATGCTAGATATTAGTAAAACCATATATGACAAACTTATTACAACATTACTTTATAAAAAATAAGAACATTTTTTAGTGCATGGCTGAAAAAAAAACACGATTACTGTAAGTTTTCATTCAAGAAAAGTATATTCAAAAGTGTCAATTGTAGCCACTTTTCGAGATATTAAACGTGTTAGTTTAGGATGAAATCTGAAATATTTATATTTTCTTTTAGACCTATTAAATTAAGACATTTATGTTCTAAAACATGGTTCAAATATTTTTTTAATAACTTATATGTTTATTTTACTATGAATTATTTAGTATTGCTATATAATCGGCGCGGATTCACGCCACCGCTCATTGCCGGCTGAGGCCTTTCAGAGGCAGGACGTGTGTCGCTCCCATCGCTGCGTGTCGCGTAAAATATTATCGTACTTTCGCGAGTTTTTAGCGCGACTGGGACATATTGATACTTTTTATTATAATATATTTTTATTATATTACAGAACTTTGGTGAGTACATATTTTAATGTAATGGTATTCAATTAACTTAAGAAGATTAAATTAGACTTCTTTATGTATGTTTCGATTTTACTTTTTTTTAGATATGGCTAACAAAAGGCGCTATACGGGAATAAAACGAAAAAAATATGAAAATTTAGCCAAGGCTAATGAAGCTAAAAGGTAAGTTACCGAGGAGCCACTTTTTAACTATGTAACAGGTTATAGCCAATTCATATTTTTCTTACACGGGGATAGAATTCGTAATAATTTGCGTTTATTCTGTCTTATAATCTCATAAACTGAATTGACCATTCTGGGGTTGTCAGTTTTGGATAGTTGAGAATATACCACTGAAACGAGGTGGGTTCTCTACTTATAAAAAAAATATCTATATTAGGTGTAATTAGTAAACCATAAGAAACAATATTATACTTACTACTTTCTGAAGTCAATATAATTTTTTCAAATTACTTTTTGTCTGGGTATTTTTATGAAACACAGTAGTAATAAGATAAAATTAATATCCGATTCGTTGTTATAGGCAGAAAAGAGAAGTTCAAAAATATTTCAAAATGCTGTTGTAAGTTTTATTTTTTTTTACTTCTTTATATGTTATGGCAATTTTTGAGATTTTATATCTAAACAGACACGTGTTTCCTTTATTTTGAATTAGCACCTATTAAACCTAAACTAAATAAGACATTTCTTCGTTATTTATTTATCTCAAGCCGACAATCGATCGCCTGTCGTGGTGCTTCTTATGGTTTGTGTCACTTCATATTATACTCTGCATATTATTTTCAGACTCAACAAAGAGAAAAAGTCACTGAAAAAACACTGGAAATTCAGGAAAACTTGCAGGCGTTAGAAACGGTTCCAACTCAAGATCCTGACGCAGGAAATCTTGTAAGAATGACTTGGACATTTGTAAACATATTTTAGCACAAATAAAACATTGTTGTGTCTCAAGCCGACAATCGGCCGCCGGACACGATGCTTACGGTTTGTGTCACTAACCGACACAAACCGACCAACATGTTATTTTCAGACTCAACAAAAAGAAAAACTCAGTGAAATAACACTGAAAATTCAGGAAAACTCGCAAGCATTAGAAACGGCTTCATCTCAAGATCCTGACGCAGGGAATCTTGTAAGAATTACTTGGTCGTTATATACATATTTTAGCACAAATAAAACATTGTTGTGTCTCAAGCCGACAATCGACCGCCGGTGTCACTATGTTATACCTACCTGTTATTTTCAGACTCAACAAAAAGAAAAACTCAGTGAAATAACACTGAAAATTCAGGAAAACTCGAAAGCATTAGAAACGGCTTCATTCCACTATACATAGAGTACTCACGGAGGATTTATGTCTGGTCAATAAAAGTGCAGTGTGGGTGCCTCACACTCTGAACACGGATCAGAAGGAGTTTCGTTATGAAACTGCGCGTAGCCATTTATCGTGGTATCGCCGTAAGAAAAATATACTTAATAGATTCATACGCCTTGATGAAACTTGGGTCGAATTTTATACTCCTCGTCAAAGACATCAGTCACGATGTTGGGTGGAACCGGGCACTTCAGCTGAACATTTACCACGTGCAGAGCTACATGAACGAAAAATACTACTAATAGTACCTATGGATGTCAGAGGCATTGCTTTTTGGAGAACTTATGATGAAAATACAACTATGACTGGAGAGCGATATAAGTCATTTTTAGAAGAAAATATTCCTATTTGGGCAGACGAACATCATATAACGAGTCCTATAATTTTACATGATAACGCCAGACCGCACAAATCAAAAATAGTTCAGAATTTAATTGAAGGAAAGGATGGATTGAAATTATTCAGCCGCCATATTCCCCGGATATGAATCCTTGTGATTTCAATTGTTTTGGCCATGTGAAGAGGAAATTGTCGGGTACTCGATACAATAGCAAAAAGGAGTTAGATATTAAACTAAAGAGCATTATTGATGAATTAAATGAAAGTGGTACTTTAAATGGTGTTCAAGATTTGCCAGCAGTCTGGGAGCGAGTGATTAATAGTGGTGGAGATTATTGATTAGTGTCACAAGGTTATATAATATAGTAGTCAGTTTTTGTAAAATAATAATAATAAAAAAATATGACACCGGAAGTGGGATGACCTAATATAATATTAATCGTTGTAGGACTTTACATTTGTACTACATTTCTAACTTTTCACCCCTGATTAGTATATATATACTTTACTAGCGACCCGCCCCGGCTTCGCACGGGTGCAATGGAGAAACTGATAATTTTAGAGCCACTATTCCTCGTAAAAAGTATAGGATAAAAAATGGTTATTGTGGGTTATCCCTAAGAGATAGACATATACAATCGCGGACTTTTTTGTAGACCTTTTTAAGGTGTACAATACTGTAGTACATTATTTTGATCTATCTCGACGGGTTCAGCCAGCGTTTACAATGTAAGCGCAAAAAAATGTGTTTAATTACGACATCACATTAGAAACCTCTAAAATTATCAGTGTTTCTCTACTATATTATGCATGTATTATAGATACAAACCTTCCTCTTGAATCACTCTATCCATTTAAAAAGAACCGCATCAAAATCCGTTACGTAGTTTTATAGATCTAAGCATATATAGTGACAGACAGACAGGGAAGCGACTTTGTTTTATACTATGTAGTGATAAAGTATCCAAAACTGCCTATTTATTTCACAAGGTTGTAATAAAAATAAGAACAGTAAATAAAAATCAACTAACGGTTAAATAAGTATCATTATACATAACTCAACGGATCAACATGGGTTAGTTTGACTATAATGACAGAGAGCACACCAACTCTACGCACACAGACACGCGCGCATCTGTGTGAGTGCAAAGAGCACTGCAATTACCTAAACTTGGTGCCGCGGATTTGGCGTTAACGCTCTTAAACAGAAAACATTTTCATTAGTTCGTTTTTTCTGCGAGAGAAAGACCACCCAGTTTTAATGAAGATAATCTTCGTTTAAATATAGTGGTTGTAAATTGCGTGATATGGATCGGGCTCTCGAGACGGCGCGGGTTCGAAGACGGTCATCTTTTACAGGAAGGGAGCAGGGTGGGTAAGGGTGCAACTTTTACGGGTGCATGGGAGGCCGCTTTAAAATATAGAAGGTTTATCACTATGACCTGATGCCTAAGATGTTTGACAGAAAATAAAGTAAGTATTACGCATCTTTTGAGAACTCGCAAACATCTGCGGAAATCATAATCAGAAGTCATCCATCTTCTATACCTTTGCTATGAAAGAATTTGAAAATGACCAAAACGCTCAATATAATTAATGAAGATCTAATGATAACCCAAGCACCCGCCCTGGTCGATAGAGTGTCAATGGCGTGTTGCTTAACTCAAAGTTACAGAATTGGGCCCCTGGACCCTAATTATTCACAATGACCACTCAATGATTCCTTACGGCGAAACCACGTCAATTCCATAGCTAATCACTCCAATCTCGCGTTCATTTCGCGCGGTTTCGTTCATTGTCATGGAGTGCATCCCTGTACGTACTGGCGTAAGCGCGTGTATTTCGTGTCAGCGCGACCGCAGGCGTGACGACCAGCTGGGAGGAAGGTGAACCGTGCGGTTTCCGATTGATATAAAACTGTCAAAGATATCGTGTGTGCCCGCCGTGGAAAAATACGCTTTCATCTTCAATGACATCTTCAACAAAAATAATTGAGAGAGACTTGGCAGACTCCGGGATTATAAATATTAAAACACGCAATGATGTTAAATCCAGTAAGAGGGGAGGTAGACAGAGAGGAAATTATGTATTTGGAAGCGGAGAGTGAGTTTAAAAGCGGACTGCTTTAAGTTTTAGTTAATGATGAGAGAAAATCAAGGACAGACAGAGAAAGTTATGACTCTAGTAACAGCTGGACGGAACAGATTATTTTGTTAAAAAGGTGGTTTGTTCAATTCATTTATTGGGAGAGACGAAGGGGTTGATGATAGATTTGGTGCTGAATTATGATCAGATATTTTTCTTTCCAATTAAAAAAAAAAAAATCCAAAGAGTTCAATTGATTTATTGGGAGAGAAACTGCAAAGGCAGTTGAAGAAGTCGACGATAGATTTGTTGCTGAATAAGGTTCAGAGAGAATGGTTTGACCAATTTTTTCCAATAAACCTAAAGATATATAGAATCAGAAATTCTGATAGAATAAGATCAGTATGACGACGGTCATACTGATCTTATTTTAGAAATTCTGATAGAACAAGATCAGTATGACCGTCGTCATACTGATTTTATTCTATCAGAATTTCTGATTCTATACAAGGTGTAACTTAAATAACGCACAACCTCTTAAGGGGTCATTTTACTCATCATTATGAACAACTTTTACTATGAGACCAAACCGGAAATCGCGAAAAAAAATCAGCTGTTCCCTACATTTTGACGAGTTATGCGAACATAAATGTAGGGAACAGCTGATTTTTTTTTGGCGATTTCAGGTTTGGTCCCATAGTAAAAGTTGTTCATAATGATGAGTACAATGACCCCTTAAGAGGTTTTACGCATTTAACGTTACACGTTGTATATCTTTAGGTTTATTGAAAAACATTGGTCAAACAATTCTCTCTGAACCTCATTCGACTTCTTCAACTGCCTTTGCAGTTTCTCTCCCAATATGTATATCAATTGAAATCTTTGGATTTCAATTGATATATTAAAGTCAGATAGACAAAACGCAATTCATTAAACCGGCCGACGATTGGCAAGAGACAAAAGCTAAGTTTAGCTCCCGAGCGGGCTTGTTTCATTTTATTTATTTCATTATAGCGTTGTAAATATGTCTTATTGGTGTGCAGACGGCGGCTTTAACTGTAAATTTGGTTTATTTTGAGGATAAACCCGATGTAACTCTCTTTGAGTTTCATTTGGGCTTTACTTAGTGGTTTTAAAAGTTAAATTATAATATTTTGTATCGTCTCTCTCTATCTCTGTCGATTTTAGATTTATTTATTGTTTATGATTTATTATATGATGATATGATGCGATTTTATTGTACAGACGCCAGCACATCAAGCTACTACAATATCTCATTTTTTTTAAATAGATTTGGAACTTTATCGCTATAGCATTAGGTTCAAAATTGATCGGGAATATTTGACAGTTTTGGGTAGCTTGATGTGCTGGCTGCTGCTGTCTGCACTTCGCCCGCGTAAAATTTCTTGCTCCCCCGCCCCACCCCGTCGCATCGCATCGCTTGCCCGCAGTATTACTTCGATTTCGCTTTATTTATTTTTATTTAGCGTTCTTTCTTACTTTTTTTCGTTTTGCTCTGCTCCTAAAAGTCCTAGAGTAATGTTATATATCTGTCTATAATGCCTATAGCCTTCCTCAAGGATCAAATGCAAAAAGAATAATGCAGATCCGACTGGTACTTCTAGAGATTAGCGCGTTCAAACAAACAAACAAATTATTCAGCTTATTATTAGTATACATATAGACTGATTAGAAGGATTTGAAGTGATCGGTTTTAGCAATAAACGAAAACACAATGTTATCCAATTGATGAAAGCTTCAGTTTGATCAATCACATATTGTTATCCTTAACATGATTAAGTTCTAATGATTTCCAAACTGTTCCCTTAGAAACAATCGATAATGATATTGTCTATATAATACATATATATCTATATACATAAAGAAGAAGAAAACGTGTTGCGCGGACCCCAAGTGTCATGGGACAAAGGCAGAAAGCCAGCCGGTCAATTCTGTATAAATCTCACCGTGAAATCATAAGTGAAGTGAGCACTTAGTAGTGCCAATACCTACCATTACGGAATAACAGAGCTCACTTCCCGCCCACTTCACCTAAGTTCTCACGGTGAGATTTTTTCTGAATAGCACTGCAGTTCCCGTAGTTAAAAACGTTCAAAATCTAGTAGCAGTCTCATCTCAGCGACAATCAATGTCAAAAACTTGTCAGAAATATAGGGAAACGAGATATTTATGACAGATTGAGACTGTGAATTTTCCCCCAGGAAGATGATGATTGTCTTCTACATTACTACATCCATAAACCCTTTCTATTATGTCTCCTAAAACAGCTTTCCCACAATCAAACGATACACGTAAGTACTTCAATGAATCGATACCAAATATCGATAAGACGGTAATCGATGCGAATATGCTACTATATTTAGCTGCCAGTGTCGAGTTACTAGCTACAACCACCGAGGGAATTCATTTGTGACCTACAAATCAACTGCTATATAAAATGATAGCTGAGTTTCTTATAGGACTATTAAGAGCGTTAACGCCAAATCCGCGGCACCAAGTTTAGGTAATTGCAGTGCTCTTTGCACTCACACAGATGCGCGCGTGTCTGTGTGCGTAGAGTTGGTGTGCTCTCTGTCATTATAGTCAAACTAACCCATGTTGATCCGTTGAGTTATGTATAATGATACTTATTTAACCGTTAGTTGATTTTTATTTACTGTTCTTATTTTTATTACAACCTTGTGAAATAAATAGGCAGTTTTGGATACTTTATCACTACATAGTATAAAACAAAGTCGCTTCCCTGTCTGTCTGTCACTATATATGCTTAGATCTATAAAACTACGTAACGGATTTTGATGCGGTTCTTTTTAAATGGATAGAGTGATTCAAGAGGAAGGTTTGTATCTATAATACATGCATAATATAGTAGAGAAACACTGATAATTTTAGAGGTTTCTAATGTGATGTCGTAATTAAACACATTTTTTTGCGCTTACATTGTAAACGCTGGCTGAACCCGTCGAGATAGATCAAAATAATGTACTACAGTATTGTACACCTTAAAAAGGTCTACAAAAAAGTCCGCGATTGTATATGTCTATCTCTTAGGGATAACCCACAATAACCATTTTTTATCCTATACTTTTTACGAGGAATAGTGGCTCTAAAATTATCAGTTTCTCCATTGCACCCGTGCGAAGCCGGGGCGGGTCGCTAGTAAAGTATATATATACTAATCAGGGGTGAAAAGTTAGAAATGTAGTACAAATGTAAAGTCCTACAACGATTAATATTATATTAGGTCATCCCACTTCCGGTGTCATATTTTTTTATTATTATTATTTTACAAAAACTGACTACTATATTATATAACCTTGTGACACTAATCAATAATCTCCACCACTATTAATCACTCGCTCCCAGACTGCTGGCAAATCTTGAACACCATTTAAAGTACCACTTTCATTTAATTCATCAATAATGCTCTTTAGTTTAATATCTAACTCCTTTTTGCTATTGTATCGAGTACCCGACAATTTCCTCTTCACATGGCCAAAACAATTGAAATCACAAGGATTCATATCCGGGGAATATGGCGGCTGAATAATTTCAATCCATCCTTTCCTTCAATTAAATTCTGAACTATTTTTGATTTGTGCGGTCTGGCGTTATCATGTAAAATTATAGGACTCGTTATATGATGTTCGTCTGCCCAAATAGGAATATTTTCTTCTAAAAATGACTTATATCGCTCTCCAGTCATAGTTGTATTTTCATCATAAGTTCTCCAAAAAGCAATGCCTCTGACATCCATAGGTACTATTAGTAGTATTTTTCGTTCATGTAGCTCTGCACGTGGTAAATGTTCAGCTGAAGTGCCCGGTTCCACCCAACATCGTGACTGATGTCTTTGACGAGGAGTATAAAATTCGACCCAAGTTTCATCAAGGCGTATGAATCTATTAAGTATATTTTTCTTACGGCGATACCACGATAAATGGCTACGCGCAGTTTCATAACGAAACTCCTTCTGATCCGTGTTCAGAGTGTGAGGCACCCACACTGCACTTTTATTGACCAGACATAAATCCTCCGTGAGTACTCTATGTATAGTGGAATGAAGCCGTTTCTAATGCTTTCGAGTTTTCCTGAATTTTCAGTGTTATTTCACTGAGTTTTTCTTTTTGTTGAGTCTGAAAATAACAGGTAGGTATAACATAGTGACACCGGCGGTCGATTGTCGGCTTGAGACACAACAATGTTTTATTTGTGCTAAAATATGTATATAACGACCAAGTAATTCTTACAAGATTCCCTGCGTCAGGATCTTGAGATGAAGCCGTTTCTAATGCTTGCGAGTTTTCCTGAATTTTCAGTGTTATTTCACTGAGTTTTTCTTTTTGTTGAGTCTGAAAATAACATGTTGGTCGGTTTGTGTCGGTTAGTGACACAAACCGTAAGCATCGTGTCCGGCGGCCGATTGTCGGCTTGAGACACAACAATGTTTTATTTGTGCTAAAATATGTTTACAAATGTCCAAGTCATTCTTACAAGATTTCCTGCGTCAGGATCTTGAGTTGGAACCGTTTCTAACGCCTGCAAGTTTTCCTGAATTTCCAGTGTTTTTTCAGTGACTTTTTCTCTTTGTTGAGTCTGAAAATAATATGCAGAGTATAATATGAAGTGACACAAACCATAAGAAGCACCACGACAGGCGATCGATTGTCGGCTTGAGATAAATAAATAACGAAGAAATGTCTTATTTAGTTTAGGTTTAATAGGTGCTAATTCAAAATAAAGGAAACACGTGTCTGTTTAGATATAAAATCTCAAAAATTGCCATAACATATAAAGAAGTAAAAAAAAATAAAACTTACAACAGCATTTTGAAATATTTTTGAACTTCTCTTTTCTGCCTATAACAACGAATCGGATATTAATTTTATCTTATTACTACTGTGTTTCATAAAAATACCCAGACAAAAAGTAATTTGAAAAAATTATATTGACTTCAGAAAGTAGTAAGTATAATATTGTTTCTTATGGTTTACTAATTACACCTAATATAGATATTTTTTTTATAAGTAGAGAACCCACCTCGTTTCAGTGGTATATTCTCAACTATCCAAAACTGACAACCCCAGAATGGTCAATTCAGTTTATGAGATTATAAGACAGAATAAACGCAAATTATTACGAATTCTATCCCCGTGTAAGAAAAATATGAATTGGCTATAACCTGTTACATAGTTAAAAAGTGGCTCCTCGGTAACTTACCTTTTAGCTTCATTAGCCTTGGCTAAATTTTCATATTTTTTTCGTTTTATTCCCGTATAGCGCCTTTTGTTAGCCATATCTAAAAAAAAGTAAAATCGAAACATACATAAAGAAGTCTAATTTAATCTTCTTAAGTTAATTGAATACCATTACATTAAAATATGTACTCACCAAAGTTCTGTAATATAATAAAAATATATTATAATAAAAAGTATCAATATGTCCCAGTCGCGCTAAAAACTCGCGAAAGTACGATAATATTTTACGCGACACGCAGCGATGGGAGCGACACACGTCCTGCCTCTGAAAGGCCTCAGCCGGCAATGAGCGGTGGCGAGAATCCGCGCCGATTATATAGCAATACTAAATAATTCATAGTAAAATAAACATATAAGTTATTAAAAAAATATTTGAACCATGTTTTAGAACATAAATGTCTTAATTTAATAGGTCTAAAAGAAAATATAAATATTTCAGATTTCATCCTAAACTAACACGTTTAATATCTCGAAAAGTGGCTACAATTGACACTTTTGAATATACTTTTCTTGAATGAAAACTTACAGTAATCGTGTTTTTTTTTCAGCCATGCACTAAAAAATGTTCTTATTTTTTATAAAGTAATGTTGTAATAAGTTTGTCATATATGGTTTTACTAATATCTAGCATCTGCTTAGACCGTCGATCGCTAGTTTTAAAAAAGGCTTGCATAAAAACGGTTCTGATGAGAAAACTAAACAAAAAATTGAAAATGTTTTTCAGCCATGCACTAGATTATAAAATTCCCAATAATATGACGTCAATATCTCATCTATAAATTAAACATATTATGGTTTTATTGTCCGTCGGAAATCATCAATTTTGACTCCAGCATGGCTCTAACGCATAAACCCTCTTAAATGTTTTTGAGGTTAAAAATAGGAGCCTAGTTTTGGAACTTCTAAATTCTTATTTGGGCCATGTTAAAGTTTTAGTCTAGATATTCAACAGTAAAGGCTATTAACCCTTAAATGCATGATTTTCACTTTTTAATAAATTTAATATTAGCTCTACAAAGTGTACCGTTAAATGCGCAAAACCTCAGACACCCCAACTGATTTTTAATTCAATTCACCTATTTCAGAGGAAAAATAAGTCATTATAAAAATTGTAAAGGTTTTATGTGCTGTTTTAGTTTTACTTGCCATTCTGATCGCTTCTTGCGTCTGCGACGACGCTTTATCGAGCGAGGAGTCGTCACCGGGCCGCTGCGCCGCGCTCTATTGGCTTGCTTGACCTATTAACCTATTAACCTATTAACGTTGTTAATGAAGATTTTTTGAAAAATGTGACCTATATTAAAAAGTGGTTCAATTAATTTTATTGTGCTCGTTATTCTGATGAAACTATTTTCAGGTTTTGCGCATTTAGCGTTACGCGTTGTAAGGAAAAAATATTTAAAAAATATATTCATAAAAATACTTTTTATTATTTATTTTTTAAATGGCCTGGTGGAAATTTACATCTTATATTTTGTAATCAGAACGAATCTACCGGGAACAAAATGAGTTGAATATCTCTGACAATTGGGGAATCTCCGTGCTCTGTGGAAACGAAAATATGGCATTGGATTGGTTGATGCAAATTTACATCACTATGCATTTAAGGGTTAAGATTTTTACCTACATATGTCTACTTTCACTAAGAATCGTTTTATAGTTTTCTACTCAGTTGGATTTCCATTTGGTTTACTGGGAATTTTGAATCAATGCTTATAACTGTTCTATTACTAGCTAGGTACATGTTCATCATCTGCCTAGCCTTTTCCCAACTATGTTGGGGTCGGCTTCCAGTCTAACCGGATGCAGCTGAATACCAGTATTTTACATGGAGTCACTGCCTATCTGACCTCCACAACCCAGTTACTGGGTAACACGATACGCCTTGGTAAGACTGGTTGCCAGACTTTCGGGCTACTGACGACCCGTAACGACTGTCAAAAATCCAAGAATGACAGCCGGGACCAACGGCTTAACGTGTTTTCCGAGGCACGGATGTGTCTTGGTATGAGAAGATGGTCACCCATCCACGGACCAACCTCGCCAAGCGTAGATTAACCTGATGGATCGATCCGTGCGACTAACTTACACGTTATAATCGTTTATAAATATTTTCCTCCTTTCTGCATTTAACTTTGCATGAAACGGTAGAAATAGCTTTAATGTTATGTACGAGTATGTAGATAGCGATTATTTAATTCTTCTACGTCAAGGTCATAGATGCCTGTTAAAGCATTCTTTTAGATTTTTGAGCATTAATTGCTAAAGTAATGAATGAACTACATTAATAATTGACTCTTCACATGGCCAGAGGGCTGGCCTATTTTTAGCTTAAAGAATCAGCATTGTCATCGACCATGGTAATGCTGCCAGCCTTTTGGGCACTTATCCCATTGACAGCGATGCGGACGAATTTTTTGAAGCCCAATGAGCTCCTGCCTTTTTGTTTATATATATATTTTTTTTGTTATATATTTGTACATAATATATATATTTAGTGTTAGCTTGTATATTGTGATTGTTGTGTCTTTGTGAATAAAATATAACTACATTAATTATTTTAGCAATCAACGTTTTCAACTGAAGATGGTCGAATGCTTTCAATATGTCTACTGTTATTTTACTTTTTATTGAAAATCTTTCAACATTAAAACGTCGTACAGACACAATATTATCTCGACATACATTTAAAAGTTTCTGGTAGACGAGTGATCGCAGACGCATCGTCGCCGCGTAACAAGATCTCCTTATTTGGGTCATCTTAAATGTAAGACACAAGATATTTAATTAATACCGCATTCAATTTTATATTCTGTACGTTTAGAGGTCACGGAGCGCTGTGCAAGTTTTTACGAGCAATTCTTTGGTCATTATACGAGTAGAAGACGTTAGTTTTTGCTAGTGTTCGTCATCACGTGTTTTGTCATGTGGCTGTCAGACACGCTACCTCTTGTCTGAACAGATTAATTAAGAAGATGGTATAATAAGCATCTGATCTGACTAATGACAATATTATTGTTGGAAATAATAAATATCTTAATATACAGCATGCTTTTTTTACCGGCTCCAAATTTTTACAGGGTGTTCCACCCATGAATATGAATAACTTTCACTATGGAACCAACTCTGAGATCACGAAAAAAAATCAGCTGTTTCATACATTTTAGTCAAGTAGGTATGAGTAGAACACCCTGTAAAAATTTGGCGCCTGAAAAAAAAATCCAGTATATAAAAATCAAGTGTTATTTTCATGTACGATAATCTCCGGAACCACACGATAGATTTCAATGAAATTTTGTGAGTGTGTATGGTTAGTTTCAGTTTGAAAGATAATTATATGATAGTTTTGAACCCGATAGATAGGTTGCGGTGTTGTCGAGATTTGACATGTCGCCACATCATTAGATTGCACCTGTGCGAAGAATGGGCAGGTCACTGGTATAATAGTATTTTATGGACCATGCAGGACCATTTTGGCGACAGGGCAATTCCAGAAGTTCTAAGCATAGAAAATGCTAGTGATAGTTCGGAAAACTATGAGGATAGTGATACTATAGGACTTAGAATATAAAAGGAAAATCATATGACCGCCTATTGGGGTCACGGTGATTATTATTACAATAATTAACATTACAGCAATGACTGACGTAGTAATTTATATATAAATAGGTACATTATGTCAAGTATGAGTAAGTAACGTCAAATGTAAGGCAATATGAATAAGTTACCTAAGTTTGTATACATTGAAAGATTAGTTCCAGCTTTGATGGAGTATTTATAAACAAATGCAGCCATGAAGATTGTAGTGCGATTTGGATTTAATGACTAATACGTATGTTAAGCCCTTATTTGATACAATAAAATTGAAACAGCAAATGACTTGCATCGTCTAAACACTGTTTAAACGGTGCTACTTTTATTGTTGCTTCAACTTATGGTATGCTACGGGCAATTAAATCGTTACGTGTAAATCTGGCTTTAGTTGAGACTATCTAGAGTCTAAATTATAATAATATATTATAAAGAGAAAAGATTTGATTTTTTGTATGTTGGTTTGTTATGCCATCACGCTAAAACGGCTTAACGGATTTGGATGAAATTTGACACACCGGCAGACTATGACCTAGATTAGAACATAGAGTACTTTTTATCGCGATATTCTCACGGGAAACAACCTTATGCGAGTGAAATCGCAGAGCGGAGCTAGTACATAATAAGTGTAATAACTGTCAGTAAAGTTATGAATTGCGACAAAATTAGCGTCTCCGTGATGAAAGTGACTAATACATATGTATTGGGTATTTTTAGCGTCAAGTGTGAGCGTGATTGAGGAAAACTAAGTGCAGTTTTTCTGCTCTTTATAACAAATAGTGTTGAAGAGGATACGTATGTCAAATTCTTTGCTTAGGGCTTTATAAAATACTTACATATTATACTTTTGAGATTGGCTTGTAATACAGGCACAGTAGGCACTTAAAACAACTGCAGTGCTATTTTGTAAAAATCTCACCGTGAGAACTTAGGTGAAGTGAGCAGGAAGTGAGCTGTCATTAGGGATTAACACTATTGACACTGCTCACTTCAAGCTCACTTCACTTATGATTTCACGGTGAGATTTTTACAGAACCGACCGGCGGCACCCTAATTGCGTATCGCACTATCAATCTCAAACTGAATCGTTTTAAGTATATTGCTAATCCATTGCTTCGTATGTTCGAAAAAAGTGTCTGCTAAACAACGTAAATAACACAATGAATGTTGTTGAACTGTCAAAATGAAAACCATTGCTACTGATAGAGTGTCACGCAATTACCCCGCTGAACCTTTATCCGAGTCTATCGTATCGTCTATTCTGTAAAAATCTCACCGTGAAAACTTAAGTGAGTTTTAATCCTGCCTAGGGCAGGATTGACAGGTCCTGTTAACCGGGGAATTCCGTACACGCTACTGTTTAAGTTTGACGTATTTATACGTCCCGCCCGGTTAACAGGTTAATAACTAGCATCTGCCCGCAACTTCGGCCTCCGACTCATCGGGTCGCATCCCATGAGTCGCTCGCCCGAGCTACTACTTCATTTACGCTTAGCATTCATCCTGACTTTTATTCCTTTTGCTCGGCTCCTAAGAGTCGTAGCGTAATTTTAAATAGCCTGTAACCTTCCTAAAGAATTGGGCTATCAAATACAAAAAGATTTTTTCAAATCCGACTGGTGGTTCCGGAGATTACCCCCTACATACAAACAATATAAGTATATACAACATTATTTTTAGTATATGCGAAACACGTGTCTAGTATTTTTATGTAAATAATCTATGTACAACATTTCAATACTGTATCATGAAACATCACGAAGTTATAAGCTTGTTATGTTACCTGATTGTCCGTACAAAAAGTTGGTTACCACTTGAAACGCGCCGCCGGCCGACCGGTTGTGACCTGTGTTGTGCGCGTATGATTGGGGATATGTACTTAGTGTCGGTCCGCTTTTTAAATATTATTTTTGGGACAAAATATAACACGGTGAAAAAATCATTGAAATCGATTCAGTTACTTAATCTGAACAAACTATATTCAGGTTTGCAATATACTAAAAATTATGTTGTATAAAACTGAGAAGAATCATTTTATAGGTGCGTTGGCTCCAAGTAGCACGTGGTGCATAACGTGTTGACTTAACGACCACGATTGTGAATAAGTATTGACAGGTTGAAATATATTGCGTCATAAATACGTATAAAGTTATGAGCGTTAAGTGCTACTGAATAGATCAATTGATTTATTTAAATATCCATAGCTTGTGCTGCTATGTAGTATAACCCACGCTTTGTAGTTGACCGCTGCTTTTCCTTGGATATTGTGAGTCTGAATTTGTCTGTATTTCGCTCATAATCAAAAGTCAGTTATTCAAATTAGGCTGAGAGTTAGCACTTTTCCAACGTCAAAATTACAAAAGACAGTCCCCCAAAACGCCCGCCTCTCACCACTTCCTAGCACTTTCGCTGGGAAGAAGTGGCGCAACAAACTCCCCAGCAGTACAGCCGGCCGATTCTGTCAAAATCTCACCGTGAAAACGCGTGGAGTGAGACAAAAAAATATAATTTGCCATATAGGTATGCCAGCTAGCCAGTAGCCACGCGAATATACCAACAAAAATAAGTTCTCTTTATACAATTGCCTAAAAAAAAAAGGAGTGTTATGTTTTTAGAGTACATAGCTTCAGCTGTTAATAAATAATGTTAATGAGCGATGGTTAAGCTAATGAATCTATGTGTAACTTTTTTTTGGAACGGATGGGTAGAGTAGCTCAGATAGAAAGCAAGAAAGAAAGAAAGGAAATGCGTTCAGTAGCATTACATCAAAATAAATACACATTAAAACTATAAAACAGAAAACAAAGACTATAATGCCAAAAGGGCATTATAGTAAAAGATAGGAAATCGTGAAAAATTAGTTACCTATACGTTTGTTCAGAGCTGAAAATGGATTGCCTACTAACTATGTAGTTTCAGTAACATCTGGGTTAAAAGGTCCTGTAGTCTTTAAATCCAGACATAGATTGTGATGGTGTTTTTTGACGGTTTCATGGAAATATGTATAACAGTACTTATATACTCGTATAGTTATTGTCATAAATGCAAATGCAAATTTTTTTATGCAAATAATCAGGAAAATCACGAGTGGCCAAGTTTCCGTGCCGGTGAGTGTAGAACGAGAATGGATATTGTGTTAAAGATATTAGTTTACCCAAATAATTGTAGGTACCTACCTAAGTAATTTTCAACAATTTATTTATTATTAGTTATAGAGGAAGGACAATACTATTCTAAATTAAATCACTATCAGTGACTAACATTGTATGTCAATAAAAGGTAAAATTATTATAAATAGTTAATATTTCATTCATGCGTCCATATCGCGTTGGAAAACTCGTGACTTGTAAGAACTCATGTTAATAAAATGTAATTATGCTTTGTTTTACTCTGCGTTCTCGTTGATTTGTTATGAAAATGTATGAAAGCTGTTTCTAAGACGAAAAGGTGAAAATTGGACGTGTTTTAAAAAAATATAATTATAGAAAAAATATTTCTTGAATCGTTATTTACATTACAAACGATAAATTGCGTCAGAAAACGTGTGACAGAAAAACGCTCGTGTGCGCGGCTCTAACACCATTACTCTACTTTGACGCACCAGGTACAAATATCCACAGGTAATTTTCTACATTGCGTAGGTATGTTTTAGGAAAAACCAAACTAATGGACGTCCGTTCTAAATATACACTGCATCTATTGTGTCAGTTGGACGGTCTGGGTGAGACTCGCACAGACCAGCCGGTCGATTCTGTAAAAATCTCACCGTGAAATCATAAGTGAAGTGAGCACTTAATAGTGTTAATCCCTAGCGAATGACAGCTCACTCCACGCTCACTTCACCCAAGCTTTCACGGTGAGATGGTTACAGAATCGCACGGCTGTTTACAAAATAGGAGGTAAAACCTTTAAATAATAATAATTGCAACAGACAATATTTAACTCAGACGTAATACAGTTGGAAGGCAACTGTGCTGACCATTAGTGTTAATGTTTGTGTAGTTATTAACATAAGGAAACATAGTTAAATCCAAAAACTTATGTTGTGCAGGACTGACAGCAAAATATTTGCACATAATGCTACTAAGTAGGACATACATAAGTTTGAATATCAAAAATACACAGTACACAGGTAGCATTATAGACTATTAGGTAGTCTGTAACCTGTGCACTGTGAATTTTTACCCGACTGCCAAGGAAGGGTTATGTTTTTCACTGTGTACAGTCACCAAAAGAGATAAGTAACTAAGGCCGTCGGATATAGTTGAAGTTTAGTAAGAAACTGATGGATATTTCCGAATGAAATTGAAGTAGATAAAGAAACTGTTTGTTTTCTATTAATTAAATTAAATTTCATTCGAAAACATCCATCGGTTCCTTACTGAACTTCAACTGTATCCGAAGACCCTGGTTACTTATCTCCTTTGTACCTTTGCCCAACTATGTTGGGATCGGCTTCCAGTCTAACCGCATGCAGCTGAATTCATGATTGATGTATTTTTCATGGAGCGACTGTCTATCTGATCTCCACAAACTGGGGAACAGGATGCCCCTTGGTAAGGACTGGTTGTCAGACTTTCGGGCTTCTGACGACCCGTAAGAACTGTCAAAGATCCACGAATGACAGCTGGAACCAACGGCTTAACGTGCTTTCCGAGGCACGGAGGGGTCTCGATATGTGTAAGTAATGGTCACCCATCCACGAACCGACAGCTTCGGTCGACCCGTACCGCTGTTATAAATTATCTACCTGTATGTGTTGGTGAAACGGACTGTTAGCATCGAATGCTAATTAATTAAACTTATTTATTCAAATTAGGCTTCGTACGTCAAATCAATTTATACAGGGTTATTTGTAAAACACCAAAAACCTCTTAAGAGGTCATTGTACTCATCATTATGAACAACTTTTACTATGGGACCAAACCTGAAATCGCGAAAAAAAAATCAGCTGTTCCCTACATTTACGTTCGTACGAGTCGTCAAAATGTAGGGAACAGCAGATTTTTTTTTCGCGATTTCAGATTTGGGCCCATAGTAAAAGTTGTTCATAATGATGAGTACAATGACCTCTTAAGAGGTTTTTGGTGTTTTACAAATTACCCTGTATAGCCACAGCGATAATCTCAACGGATCTCCTCCTTCGGCGCGGGGGATATTATAGTGCACAAGTGTGCGCGCAGACACAGGTGCACTCCCTCTTCCCTCACTCTCATAGTCCGACGGGACGGCAATCTAACACGACGGAGAGAGATCAGGTGCAGGACCAACGGCTTAACGTGCTTTCCGAGGCACGGGGGTGTCACACCGCCGACTTCCAAACTCCGGGCTGTTACTAAGAAATTCCTAATGGAAGAATTAATAACACTTTGCCCGACTCGGGAATCGAACCCAAGACCCCACCACGAGACCAACGGGGAAATTATATAGAAGTAGGTAGCCCCAAAATGCACCCATATACGGACTGGTAATCACAGATTCATGACCCGATTGTTTCATTCAAGTAGTCGTTCGACAAAAATACTAATACTCAACCAAATTAAACTTAAACCAGACCAAAACTTAAAAAAAAAAGCGTTATTAAATATGATGATAAATAATATAAGTAAAGGCAAGGCAACATTTTGTAAAGCAAGTTAGCTCAGCGCTGTGTTCTGTGCAGTTCGTTGATTTTCCCTGCGTGTCTGTCTGTGTGTATGCGCGTGTGTGTGTGTATCGGGTTTCACACGCGAATACGTGCGCCTGAGTGGGTGACTGCGGCAGACTCGATGGCAACGCGCGCTGGCGCAGCTAAGGGCTCGAGTAGACTGGCGGAGAAAAAGTGGTAGATACTTTTGATAGCAGTAAATGCTTTCTTGATGAAAATAAATTAATAAAATGCATATTTTTTTGTTGTTTTGTTGTTTCAAAAGTACCGCCAGAAAATTGATCTTTGTTTGGGGTCATCCAAGAAGACTTGTTAAATAATTAAAAGATAGTGCTTTGAGTTATAATCTTCTTCGAGGCTCCCCCGGCTCACAAAAATACACAGATCGAACAAAATCAATACACGTAAACAATACATACTAAAACATAAAAGAAAAAAATGTCAATTACGCAAATTAAGTACCTAAGTTTAAACAAACAAATTATTGCGACCTACTAACGATTACGAATTACAATTACAATTGTAAGCTAAAGCAAAGCTCGTAAAGTCTAACTTACACAGTCTGGTCACTCAGGCACACAACAAGATCCGTTTGCCATCATTTGCACAGACATAACTGAAGTTGACATTACGCAAACTGTTATATTGTAACGATTTGCAAACATTCCGATGTATGATGTAA
Organism: Eremobia ochroleuca; assembly: GCA_949629135.1. Lineage (NCBI taxonomy): Eukaryota > Metazoa > Arthropoda > Insecta > Lepidoptera > Noctuidae > Eremobia > Eremobia ochroleuca. Next base: position 2,856,852 of record OX451401.1, on the reverse strand, counting down.
ATAGATTCTGATCACATAATTTGGTGCAGGATTTGGAGTTTGGACCTGTTTTTGACATAAATTGCAGAAGAACTCTGTTTGTTTGATTAGGTAAGCGAGGTTGAATGTCAGTGCTGAAAGCTGCTAGATTATTTACTTAAAGTCTGCAAGATATAAGTATTTCTTATGTCAAAGCTTTACGATAGTTTTCTCGGTGTCCTACAATTTTCAATTTTATGTACTGAAAAATGTAACAGTTGCTTGGCATGACGCAGTACAAAACTATTCCCAGAGGTTGCACACTGCTGTTTATTGTTGTATTGGTTGACCACTAACTAGATTTGTCCGAAGAAATATTTATAGACCATAAAATATTATTGTTTTTTTAAGGCCTGCCGGTCGATTCTGTAAAAATATCACCGTGAAACTATAAGTGAAGTGAGCACTTAATAGTGTTAATCCCTAACGAATGACAGCTCACTTCACGCTCACTTCACCCAAGCTTTCACGGTGAGATGGTTACAGAATCGCACGGCTGGTATCATTTTGAGGTACACAATTATAATTCTAAAGCCCACAATTATTTTAAACTCCAGAATATTCCTAAGGTCCAGCATATCGCGTCCCTACAGACTTGCTCAAGTGTGCGTTGACAACGCTAAGCCGAGGACACACGGAGACAACTTGACGCCATCTACGGCACATGCGCGCAATCCAATCTACATCGTAACTGCGTTGGAGCGACTTGTTGCAACTGAACACCTACTGCATGTTGTGGCTTCGAAATTGTCCCTGATCTTGTGGGAGCTGATAAAAGAGGAGGATGTATTTTGAAGTTTGGGAAAGTTGATAATTGCCTATTTGGAAAACTAAAGTGGTGATTAAAAATTTGGTTCAGCATTAGAGAATCAAATGAGGCATCAAATATTATATACAAATTCCAAATATGTAAAAGATATAGTAAAGAATACTGTTGTATTTAGCCGTCCATCACTAGTTATGAGTGTAGGCAAGTGTTGATATTATTGCCCTAAAAGAATTTGTAGATAAGTACAGACATAAACTTCGAAAAGAAAAAACAATGGAAGTATTGCTTAAAGGTAGAAATAGTTGCTGCTGTTATTAATTCCAATTTAAATTTGGAACATGCAGATATAAAATTGCTAACACAAATCTAATGGTGGGTCCACACGATACATACTTTTGTTCGTACATATAGCTGTACAGACTATGAAGTCCGAGTAAAAAGGTTCACGCAGTCAAGAATCCGACTTTTCTGACGCACCGACATTCGTCTGTACTGCTTTGTTGCACAGATAACATTCTGTAGAAGTCTATATCGTGTGGACCCACCATAACCCACTGGCAATGTATTTCTAATCAAAATGAGACACACACAAGTAAGACATTGAGTTTACCAGTATTAATAGCACAACATTCGCATGAATATACAAATGTAGCCATGTCTAATAATAGTAAGTGAAAACAGTCATACAGTTAGGAGACAATTGACTAACAAATCTTGGTTACTCACACTAACGATAGCTTAATAAAGTACTGTACAAAGATCCAACTGTCAAATTTATTCCTAAAGTTTCGTTTACTTTGCAGCTAATGTCAAGTAGAAACATGAAATTAGCTGCAATAAGTAATTATTAGTTAGTAAAGAGCTACAGGAGATAAGTAAGAGCTCGTAGGCATCTTGCCCATCTTCCGGGCTCTGGGATTGTTCTGAAAGCCGTGGAATACCTCTCCACTCCTCAAACTCGTCAGGACATGTTGCCCCCTTTTCGCTACGTCACTATGTGCTAGCGACCGTTTCCGGGGGCCCATTATTGGGTATGCAAGTCACCTCCTGCCATTTTATCCATGTATATATAAAATATTGATCAGGCAGGGGCCATAAGTTCTTTCATGTTTCTAGATAACCAGTTCACTTTAGCCACCCAAATCCATAATCCAATAAATTTATTTCCATATCTTGCAATAGTCCTGTACGACACCAAGTGCGTACAGGGATAGTCGTCGGTTGGTGCCTCATTTCATTAAAAACGTCTAACGGGCCTCTGCGAGTTGGCTTCGGCCCCTCGTACGCCTTCCAAAGGTCCGGGACCCGAGTGTCCCGAGATGTATGAAAGACACTTTTAAAATGATAATAATAACATAAGGGTAAGGCCGCGAAAATTAACACAAAATAACACAAATGTAACACAGCCTTTTTGTGTTATCGTAACACAAAAGCAACACAATAGTAACATATTATTCTCATTAAGGGAATTTCACAAGGTATGTTTATTTAGCATTATTCTAATAAAATTTTTAGGAGTTATTTCAAGAGTTATTTATAGATATAGTTAATAAAAAAACAACATTACTTGTAATCATCTTTTTATTGTAAAAGTTGTTCATGAGTCAGTACAGAGATGATTGAAGGGTTAAAGGTCTTTAAAATATTGCCAGGCGTTCAAATAAGATGTAGTATACTCTTTACAATTTTAACGGTTGAAACCTTAATTGCCAAAATCGGGTTATTAGTTTTGGTGCTATGGTGGAACATTCATACACAGTACTTACATACATTTTTATACAAACATTGCTAAAATCATAATCCTTTCTTTTGGTTTTCGGCGTGTAAATAACCATTTTTTTTTTTAATTAACAGTAAATGTTGTAAAAAGTCTATTTTTGCTTTATGTATAAGCCTTTACAATTGAATTGTGTTACGTAACACAACATTTGTATCACGGATAACACGGAAGTATCACAAAAGTCACACAATTGTCACACAATTCTTGCGTTTTTGGGTTATAATTTCTAAATGTTAACCAATTCCACCATTTTACCTTCTAATAAACGTAAAGTACACTTTTCTGCGATGACTACATATAAAGTTTTTAAAAAGAAACTATATTTACCTTACTTTATTATTGAAAATCAGTTTTATTTCCGGGTGTCATCAACCATGTATCCACTTTCTCGTCGAGTCATAGACCAACTAACATGGCGATTTTTAATTTTTTAACTTGCTGACAAGCAATAGTTTTGCCAATTTTCAAATTACTTTTTCCCGGTTTTTGTTTTTAAACTTTGGGTAGTAAAATGCATAACACAAAATATTGTAACACAATAGTGAAAATAATTGACCATCACTTTGCGTATATAAAACACGTTTTTTTATATCAATTTCAACAATCATGGCTCTCATTGCAAAGTTGACTATCTACTCAACCAGGGTATCAAAAGTTTTTTTCATATTATCAATAACAAAAAGTTTAATTGACGGTTGCAACTGAGGTATACGAAAAAAATGGCATATTTTGGCCAAAAATTTACTGCTTTTTCAAAAAGAAATTTGTTTTTTCACAAAACTAAATAAGTCAAACAGATGGTTTATTTTTGGAAGGTAGGATTATTCAATAGGTAATCGTATACAAATAGTTAAAATACATTTCACGTTATTTTTTTTAATGAAATGAACCAGTACAATTTAGACACGCAACAAATGGTGCTAATTTTCACGGCCTCACCCATAAAATATAAACGGAGCTTCAGCCGTGCGATTCTCTAACCATCTCACCGTGAAAACTTGGGTGAAGTGAGCGTGGAGTGAGTCGTCAATAGTGTCAATCCCTAACATCAGCATGACTCACAGCTCACTCTTAGCTCACTTCACCTTAGTTATCACGGCGAGATTTTTCCAGAATCGACCGGCAGAAGTTAATTTCTCACTAGACTTCGACAGGCAACATAATTTGAACCAGCCTAGTTTGCGAATATTTCTCCTAGTACCTGGACATGAGCAGCCTGCTGAACAAGAGGCTCGGCTAAATCGAGATCTAGCGCATAAAAATGCTTGAAATGACAATAAGGTTGAGAAATAACAACATATTTTAGCGTTGCTCTAAAAATAAACGGCTTTACTTTCAAGTTATTTGTAAGTTAGACATGTTGTCCAACAACTTAACTTAGGGAGTATTGTAGTGGGTAAGTTAGTAATGTTACTGCTACGTATGGCTTTACGACGCTTTGTTGTGTGTGTCTTGGACCTAAGTTCCGCTAGTGAGATTTTATACCGCAATGTCCTTCTTATTTAAACTGTGTTAGTGACTGGGTACGCTAGGTCTATATCAATTTCTTCTTTACTTGAATTTCATTGAAATTCTAAAGTAAGTGTTTTAGAATTTATATCCTTAGTTTGAGAATGCGTGGGATCCACTGGTAATCTATTATCATTCCTTATATTGTCCTCAACTTCTGGTAATAGCTCATCTGTTGTTCTGACGTTTCCGTTTCCCCTGGCTCCAAACCTTCTATTGATTTCACTTCACGCGCCTCATCCACTTTATCACCTATCACTTCTCTCAATACATCACAGTCTACGTGAAAATATTCATAACTCACTGAGATTAGATTGCCTTTTGACGGCACATTAAGCGGTATCAAGTTCTCAAGGAAAACAACATTGAAGATCTAATTACAGATATGCACCACCTTTCACTAAGCCCTCGTGATAATTACTGGCAATCAACGAGATTCTTTATCTGCTTAGTCCTCATAAGATTATGCGTGAATATATGGGTAACTATTTGTGTAATGTTCCAGTATCGGGTTGGTACTTCCGTAGTTGCTTTATGTTTAATTGATATCAATAATTTACTAGATTTATACAGGTTCATTTTGACGGTAGCTTTCAGAAGTTTATCAATGACTCTTCAAAAGCTATCTTGAGAATCGCTGTCAACAGAAGCAGAAATAATGACTTTTTTATATTATGACTATAAACCAACATATACATACATGAATTCGGCATGACCTACTGTACATATACGTGTAACGTTAAATGCGCAAAACCTGAAAATAGTTTGATCAGAATAACGAGCAGAATTAATTGAACCACTTTTTGATATAGGTCACATTTTTCAAAAAATCTTCATTAAAAACGTTGCCGTGTCTATTTCTTAATAGGTCAAGCAAGTCAAGGTCAGCGCGGTGCAGCGGCCCGGTGACGACTCCTCCCTCGATAAAGCGTCGTCGTAGACGCAAGAAACGATCAGAATGGCCAGTAAAACTAAAACAGCACATAAAACCTTTAAAATTTTTATAATGACTTATTTTCTCTCTGAAATAAGTCAATTGAATTAAAAATCACTTGGGGTGTCTGAGGTTTTGCGCATTTAACGTTACACGTTGTATACAGCTTACTATATTCATCACTAGCTTCTGTCCGCGAGTTCGTTCGCGTGAAATGTCTTGTTCCCCCGACCGACCCCGTCGTATCGCATCATTGGCACGCGGTAGGTACTACTTCGTTTTCGTTTAACAAACAGAAAAAAATGAAATCCAACTGGTAATTTCAGCAATTTGCGCGTTCAAACAAACTCTTCAGCTTTATTATTAGGATAGATCTATATCTATAAAAATATTAAGCCCGTATACATGACCGAGCCGTGTTTACAGGTGAAGTTGGTTTGTTTCTTACTAATGCTACTCTGAGAGTAATCGATACTAAGTTTATGTTAGGTACCATGCCTACAGCACTTCATCTGGACTACAAAGATAGTAGGTCTCTCTTCAGTTCTGCGAAGAACGTTTCACCTTTCAAACTAACATTGTAAGTCACCATTGAAATTGCATGACCATTCATAAAAAAAATTAGTACTAATTCTCTATTATTCTTTACACTGTTATGAAAACTAGCTTCAGCAGTCTCGTATTCAAAATTTTTAAACTCTTTTTCTTTGAACGTAAGGTGTTAATTTGCCAGTGATTTATTTGATTATTTCATTTTGATCTCAGAATAAGTCGGTTTATAAATTAACTCAGCTTGCACATGAACGTACTTTTCTTTTGAACTAATATTATATATGCAGTAACCTCGTTTAAAAGTACATTCATTTGAAGACGCCGCTACATTGAAATCAGTAAAATATCACATGAAAGTTGGCAATGAACGCGATGAGAAAGTTATTATGTTAACTCACTTTGATAATTCTATTTTCATGGATTATAATTCTTGGGATATTAACGAGCTTGATGATTCTGTAGATGAGATACATAAGTTTATAGAGTTTGAAGATAAGAGCAGATGTTACCTCTAGTTTGACAGACATGAGAAAATACACGTTTGGGAAGATTCTGCTAAATTATTCAAAGTGACTTGTGTCTGCTAAGATATTCATGAGCTCTTTAAGATCATTCAAATCCATAAATAAACAAGTAGTTAGGTACAAAAATAGACCAAGGGAAAAAACACATTACCAAATGGTCTTAAATAAATTTCACATTAAACGAAAATAACATTACAAAATAAAATATAACTTAACAAGATCTGGTTTGTAACATAAGTAGCGAGTTGAACGAGACTGGACGGCGACTGTTGCGCTGGTTCCGAATACGCCCGAGTGTGCTCGAACACGCCCGAGCCGGTTCGAGGATTAAGATGATGAAAATCGCGGCTATCAACGGGTTTCTGATTTAAATTTACGCCTGGTTGAGGAGTTTGAGAAAGTCAGTTAGTTAAAAGAAGTCGAGTTATTAAGCTTTTATGTTATCCTGAATATAGTGGAGAATTAGACAATAAAACAAAAGAATAAGTTAACACTGATAAAAACAGAAACGTTAAGCCTTATCACAAAGTAGCTCAAGCTAAATTTAACGACAAAGATTCTACTGAAATTACAAAACCTTTAAATTCAGATCAACTCAAGTAATCTAGCTTAAAGGGTAAAGAAGATAAAAAACCTTTACTAGATGAGACAACCCCACAATTCCCATTGAATAACGATAGTAAAGCGCACGCTGGATAGGTCAAGTGTCAATGTTAACGTCTGCCGACATACCAGACGCTTCCGCGTAATCATATAGCCATGGTGTTAGCTTACCGCTAGCGTGTGAAGCATAATACTGACTATGTCCGAGTACTCTTAGTTTATTGAATGGGCCGGTACTATAAAATACGTTTCGAGGTGTTTATAGGCTGCACAGCCGGTCGATTCTGATAGAATCTCACCGTGAGAAGTTAGGTGAATTGAGCTGTCATTCCATCTGATGCTAGGGATTGACACTAATCACAGCTCACTTTAAGCTCACTTCACCCGAGTTATCACGGTGAGATCTTTACAGAATAGCACTACAGAATCGCACTGCTGTAATGGTTACAGAATCTGACGGGTCTTGCACGAATGTGTTTAAAATAAGTACTGTCAAACTTTTGGTTTAAAAGCAGACATGCTTAGCAAAATCAGCCTATAATGATCCCACTGCTTCGACACAGGCCTCCTCTCTGTGAGAGGGAGTGGGCCGTAATCCACCACGCGGGGTCAGTGCGGGTTGGTAGATGTCACATGTCTTTGAATTTTCGGTTCTAGAACATGCCGGTTTCCTCACGATGAGGAAACCGACATGAAAGCAGACATGAGTATGGACAAATGTAAGCCAATCCCGAGAATTTGCTGTTCGAAATTCTAAATCATAAAACGCTTGAGAAGATTTAAAGGCTTGGTTCCAATCAATCGAAATGAGTCATCAATGAAACCTTCCTCGAACTCTACCTGAAGAACCAACCCAAAATATATTCGAAAAAAACATAATGTTTATGCTCATATTAATGGTCAATTTATGGTCAGTCGGCGCCGACGGCCGTATCGGGTTGCACACAGGTGTTCGGCCATATTCAAATATTGGAACAATAATATAAATATTGTTTAACATCAAATTAATTTAAATTAATTATCGAATCGTTTATTCCAATTGAATGGGTGCTTTAAGTTCGTGTGGTTTTGGGTTCCGTTGATTTTTAAAAGAGTATGGCGGAATATGCTCTCAAGTTCTATGGAGTTTGATATTTAGATGTTCACTGGTTTAGAAAAGAAGCCTGCGGATGACAGAAGAGGGAGTTGAGATTTACGTATATAACCTAAATCTCAACTCCCTCTTCTGTCATCTAGAAAAATAACTAAATATGTAGCTATACTTAGCGAAATGTGTTTTTTCTTTTAGATTGAATTTACCATCATTATGGATTGGAGTCTTGGAAATGTAGATGGCTATACGAGTAGGGGAAGACCAAAGAAACGATGGGTGGGCTGTGTGAAAGATGATATGGCGAAAAAGGGAGTGACTACCGAGTTGATGACAAATAGAGAAGTATGGAAGTAAGAGACATGTTGCGCCGATCCCATATAAATTGGGATAAGTACAGGAGAATAATGATATGGATTCTTATCACCAGTCTTATCCTATAATAATAAATAATAAAATCGTTTATTTATATAAAGGGGATACATTTACAATGAACACCTTAACAATTACTATGATCATATTCTCCATATTTCTACTCAACTTCAAGGTCAATACTCATAACAACATATTATGACAGACATATATCAAGATGAGATTCATTGAGTTCAGCAACCCGACATCACTATGGGGTCAAAATTCATTGGACCTTGTACCCAGTGTCACGTCATTAGGCCTTATATTATGTACAGACGCCAGCACAGCAAGCTACTACAATCTGTCAAATTTCTTTAATAGATTTTCAACTTTATCGCTAAAGCATACGGTTCAATGTTGGGAAAATTTTACAGTTTCGGGTAGCTTGATGTGCTGGCGTCTGTACTCTAAAATGTGGGCTTTCTGTCTCCACTATAATAAGTGATTTTAGTTATCGCAATATATAAAGGAAAGCCAAGGAAAAGAAAGTATGCATAGTGTGATATGAAAGAGAAGGAAGGGAGTGATATCGTGACGGTTGACGGGGAAGAATGGAAGAAGAAAACGTGTTGCGCCGACCCCAAGTAACATGGGACGACGGGATGATGTTCGTAATATTGTCATAAAATTGGTTATTGTAATTATGTGATGCAAGCACTGGTTTCATCCTCATAAGAAAATATTTCTATGATATTCATTTTCATATAATATTCATTTTGTTACTAAAAACGGTGAAGGAAAACTTCGTGAGGCAACCGGTATATCCTAGAACCAACATCCACCAACCCGCACTGGGCCCGCGTGGTGGATTATTGCCCACTCCCTCACAGAGAGAAGGCCTGTGTCCCAGTAGTGGGAACATTATAGGCAGATAATGATTATGCTAGCCAATAGATCGTAAGACTGTACGGTCTAATCCAGTTTTCCTCATTTATATGTCGTCGCAAGCGATATCAAGACGACAAAATAATCAAAATACTACTGCCGGTTGATTTCATAATATTGGTCAAACCGGAACTTAATTCTCATTGGTTGATCGGTTAGTACAGTGAACGCCGTGAGGTGGCGCTATAACTTCGCGCCATTTTCTACACGTGGACAGAGCCGATTGGAGAGCAGGCGGCATTTGATTTACGGAGCGCACGTTCCGATGGTATTCTCTCAACCGTCCGGCGGTTGAGAGCATACCATCGGAACTGTCATGTTCACCGTACAAACCTTTGTTTCTTACTAATCATAAAGTGATTGTAAATTACCGAATAAACGTGACTGTGATCAGTGCCTCCAAACTACGTTTGACTGGTTTGCCCGAGTACCCAGCTTCCTCATGGAACCCGTGCCAAGAAACTATGATGATGACCCTATTATCACTACGCCCACGCTCGCGCTGTCATATATTTCAAAAATGCACATAATAGTCACTTTTGAACGTCATTACAAGAGAATATAATTGATTCCAGTTGCCCCTTTCCAAAAGGTAGTTTCGTATGAAGAAGAATGGGCAAGAAACTCCACTTGCATAGTTAACTTCCATATTTGTTTTTGTACCTTCTTGAGAACTATTTTCTTATGCAATATTGCATCGAACTCGGTTTGCATGAAGACGTTCCTCTACGACACATGTTAGACAGCAAGCAACAGGTTTTCAAATATATGGAATTTGTTACTTAGTTTTCTTTGCATGTCGCATGACTTGATGAATAAAAGCTTGAACCGAGCTGAGCACAAGTGAACTACTTGACTTTTGTTACAACTCGGCCGTCAAGAGAATGCGTTCGTGACTCCTGTCAGTGCGATAAGTCTAGTAACTAATAAAGATCAAATTCGCCAAACACGTATTCGTTTGTATGAAACTAACAGACTTCAGGAAAGCAACAAAAACCATGGTTGCATAATGTGCTACTAACGTTTGCATTTTGTTTCAGTACCTTAAATAGTCTATTTTCAAATATGATAATTATAGTTTTTAGAAGTCTTTTCCCAAAAAGGTTTTATATTTATGCAGTTCCTAGTAGATTTAACGGACTTTTATTTTTATACAATTCATTTAACTGATTAATAATTATTGAGCTATTATGTAAATTGTTTATTATTATTAATTATAACTACACCTGTGCATAGACTATCGCTATTTCTATGTATGTCATTAAAAAAGAAGTTAGGTAGGCTTAAAAGTTTTATTATTAGCTGAAATATGATGTTGCAAAATTGGTTAAGGTTTTCTTAACATCATAAATACTACTTGTATTTGAAGATTTTCTTAATACCAATATTTAATAGGTACTTACCTATTAAATATCAACTTTGATGTCATGCTACTAATTCGGAAACTCGAAGTTTGAAATCAATTAGAAACATATTAGTTAAACATTAAAACTGATGAGTGCCACGTGCGATAAGCTACACATTAAAATAAATAGATTAATGATCACATAATCTTCGTTTTTAGTAACATTAGAAGGTTTGCATAGGTAAAACTTTTAGATAATAAAAATAAAAAAAATCGACTTCCAAAAAAAAAAACTCATCATCTGCCTAGCCTTTTCCCAACTATGTTGGGGTCGGCTTCCAGTCTAACCGGATGCAGCTGAATACCAGTATTTTACGTGGAGCGACTGCCTATCTGACCTCCACAATCCAGTTACTGGGTAATACGGTACCCCTTTTTTAAGACTGGTTGTTAGACTTTCGGGCTATTGACGACCCGTAACGACTGTCAAAGATCCACGAATGACAGCCGGGACCAACGGTATAACGTGCTTTCCGAGGCACGGAGGGGTCTTGGTATGTGAAGATGGTCACCCATCCACGGACCAACCGTGGCAAGCGTAGCTTAACCTGATTGATCGATTCGTGCGGCTGTTATTACTTAGCCACAAGCCCCTCTTCCAAAAAAAAAAGAACTCTACAAAGTGAAAAATAACTTTAATTTCGGATCAGTGTCTTTGGATCGGTATTTTAGTTTTTGCCACCGACTTCCGAAATTAAAGTTATTTTTCACTTTGTAGTGTTTTTTTTTTTGGAAGTCGGTTTTATTTTGTTGAAATGTTTTTATTGCTCGCTTTTTAGTGGGTCTGTTTATAATATTTTATCTAATTTACAATAGTCTAATGTCAACTTGCTCATCGCTTTTACAAAATATTGCTTTTCCCGATGCAGGGACGTTAATTCGCTCGATTTCACCATTCGCATTGTGACGAGCATAAATTGAATCGCAACCCGTGAAATACTTATTATTGAGTATTTCCGGTGGCCATTTGTGATCTTCATCATCAGTTCCACTTCACCAATGGTGCTTTCCAAGAGCAAATGCACGAGTTACTATAAAAAATACCCAAATCGCTATAGATGTGCCTATGATATTTGAAGAGTTCCTTCGATTTCTCCAGGATCCCATCATCAGATCCTGACATGACGACAATGGGACTACCTGGAAAGTATACCCTTTCAAACAAAACAATATTTTTTTCAAATCGGTCAAGCCGTCTTCGAGTAATTGGGGAACATACATAAAAAAAAAAAAAGATTAGAACCTCCTCCTTTTTTTGAAGTCCGTTAATAAGGGCTGTAGAGAAAATAAAACTAAACGTGGACTACGTTTAGTAAAATAAAGTCTATTACCGCTTAGATATTCTAAACTACACAATTTTGATGCGGTTTTTACCATCATTTATTCTAGAAGACTTATGTTTATATTTAACTTGGATTTAAATTTTGATGTTCACTAGTGTATAAAATATAATTATGTAAATAATTTTAAATATAATTAATTTTTCTAATAATGATAATAAATAAACTAATTAAGAATAATTAAGTGTACTTTGCAAAGTTGTTTTGTGTTAAAATATTACTGTTTTCGGTGTTAAAACTTTTCACCTACTGTAAAGATTTACTCTTAAAAATTACGGAACCAAACTATCGCAAACCATTAAATTAAATTTAAATAAGTGTATATGAGTATCACGTCGTAAAATTAATGTATTTAATATGGTAACACTCAATGAAACGCTTCCCTTCACTTGTTAACGGTACCTACAGAGTTTCCGATCAAACTCACTGAACGGTTTTTTGAGAAACCAAAAGAAAAAAATCAAGCTGTCAAGTTCAAACTTAAAACTTCAGCATGACGTTTAGCGACATATTTTATCAACGGCTAACTTAATTTGACAGCTGTAACTGTCTTCCATCTCTTTCATACTTGAATGAAAAGAAAAGGACAACAATGTTTTTTAATTTGATTTAGCTTGCATCTTACAGAATGGACTTATTCCTTCACTGAAAGAGGTATACATTGTACAAAATCCAGGTACAGACAGGTTGATAATCTAAGGCAGTATGTTCGGTTGCACGTGCGGGCTGGCTAGGGGCCACCGTCGTTCGATAAACAAAGTTATTCCTGGAAGGACTGAGACCAAGGATCGGGCGGATGTCGGTGGGGTCCGAGTGCGTTGATGTCTTTTATAAGAACGCTAAATGTTAAACTATTTGTACGTATTTTTTAGGTGAACACGTTGATTTTTGTTGGGTTATGGATTTGTATGTTCATTTTGGTTTATTTGTTGGATGAACTATTTATGTTGTTTTTTATAATGCTAACTAAATAATTTAAAAAAAATAATTTTTGAGCTTATTCTGTCGTCAATATCATAGTTGCAGTAAGTACGCCCTAGACGGTTTCGAGAATGCTTTGTGATATAAAAAAAAATGCTCGACTTAAGTACTGGAAATTTTTAATTGTTAAATTTGGTTTAAAAAGCGATTCAAACGAATGGGTAAGACAAAATGTAGATCTCGTTATCGTGACCACGGCTGTATATCTAACTCATTTTTGACAAAAATCTGACTTACGGTAACTATGCTATTGAGGGCAGTATTGTGGAATAAAACTTCCGTTTTCTTGTTACATCTTGCCGATTTTTACAAGTTAAATTATATTAAGTTGATAAATATAATAGTTCTTACTGACCATATCTGAAATTAAATAAAGAAAGAAAAATGCATTTCTTGGTATTACAAAAAAAAAACCACCCTAAGAGAAAAGACTATCTACCGGGGCTTCTTCCGAACTCACGCACGACCCTCGCAAGTTCTTCAAACCATTGTGTTATAGCTGTTTATAAATACCAGCATATTAGTCACACAAACAGTTGGTTTGACAGGCTATAAATCTTTGACTCCTTTAGCCCCGTACGGCACAGTCGTAATGTTACCTAAATTTATGTACGCACGACGTTATACCTCGCTAAAGTTTACCAGTATAATCTGACCACTCATTGTACGGAAACCCTATACGATACGAGCTCAAGTTATAGTGGAAATAAAGGCATTACTTGATGCGTCGTCGAGTTTACAAGTGTTTTATAGATTTTGAAGTATGTGCTGAACGTTTGAACCTCGTTCATTTTATTGTTCTTACAGCTACTTTGTTTATAATCTTAACGATTGATAGCCCAACGGTTTTTTGAGGAATAACGTCAGGGTCTAGGAGTTATCTTAAAGTAATTAAATTAGTAAGCGAAACTCCTCGGATGTGATTGATATCGATATCTAAACAAAAAGCCATGAATTTGACTTTTTTATGGGGTCACCGACCGTAGTTAGTGAAGTGAAATCTGTGAAATATCAGTTTAAAAATCAGCTTTTACTGTGTAAACTTCACAGTTGTGATGTGTATCGATATCTCAACACGATAAAACAAAAGAAAACAGATTTTCTCAACTCATACTTCAAGTAACAACACAACCAGTGGTCGTTGGACCCCAAAAAGACATGAAATCTCTTTTGTTTTTATTTTATCGTGTTTAGATATCGATACCCGTCAGGTCTGCAGAGTTTTGCTAGCTAATACAACGTGTAACGTTAAATGCGCAAAACCTCAGACACCCCAACTGATTTTTTTTAATTCAATTGACCTATTTCAGAGAGAAAATAAGTCATTACAAAAATTGTAAAGGTTTTATGTGCTGTTTTAATTTTACTGGCCATTCTGATCGTTTCTTGCGTCTGCGACGACGCTTTACCGAGGGAGGAGTCGTCACCGGGCCGCTGCGCCGCGCTGACATTGGGTTGCTTGACCTATTAATAAATAGACACGGCAACGTTTTTCATGAAGACTTTTTGAAAAATGTAACCTATATTAAAAAGTGGTTCAATTAATTCTGCTCGTTATTCTGATAAATTTTTTTTCAGGTTTTGCGCATTTAACGTTATTTGTCCCTGTATAGGCCTTATGGTAGAGACAACCTTTTGTAGGTATTTTCAGGGTAAGATGATAATCTTACCCTGAAAAGCCAGTGACTGAATTTAGGGAATAGAGGAAGAGTAATCCCCTCTCTCTCTCACCGAGAGGACGTCTGTGTCACAGCAGTGGGAACATTCTAGGCTGATTATGAATTAACATGTTAAAGTTTGCTTACTGCTTGCAAAATAACTATACTATTTTCTTAGTTTACCTTAGTCGTAAGTCAGATTTCCAAAACTTGATGACTTAATCAAGTTTTGCAAAACCTGACTTAGGTACTATCACTACCCTGAACCCCGCCTTAAAACCCCTCCTTTCCCTCCTCGCTGACTTACTGAAACTTATTATAATTTTAAGCAGTAATAGTTTTTTACGTTTTTCATAGTTTTAAATTGTAAGTTAATTTTAAGACCACGCTATCGCATTAGGTATACGTACACCTGCCGTGCGATTCTGTAAACATCTCACCGTGAAAACTTGGGTGAAGTGAGCGTGGAGTGAGTCGTCAATAGTGTCAATCCCTAGCATCAGCATGACTCACAGCTCACTCTAAGCTCACTTCACCTTAGTTATCACGGTGAGATTTTTCCAGAATCGACCGGCTGTAATGATAGCTGTAAGCTGTAAGGGAGATTTAAATAAATTAAAAATAATAAAAAAAATATTATCCCACTCTAGTCCAAACGCTCTTGTTTAGTCTCTTATTTTTCCTAATAAACTAGGTATGGTTAGAACTCTAAAAAGAAAAGTTGGAATTTCTTTCCCTGTCCCAAGTTAACTCCAGTCTCTTATTAGGTCGCCAAGGCAAAGTATCAAATTTTTCGAACTTAAAGCATTCTTATCTTCATGGATATATCAGGTTTGTTTGTTTTATTCGTTATTTTACTGCTTACTTATGAGGTAAGTAGTTCTAGAAGCGGAATGTATGTGTGTAAATTCTTCATGTCAGGAGGCTTTACAGCGCAAGGCATGTGTGCCCTCATTTTCACAGTAAGGTATATTAACGTTTACCCAAGTTATGTTTTACTAGCATCCGCCTGCAACTTCGTTTGCGTAGAATTCGGAATTCCCGCCGTTTAAATCCTATTACCCGTTTTCCCGTAGGAATGAAGCATTTTCCCGCGGTAAAAAGTCAGGAATAATGTCGGCTTCTAATGGTAAAACAATGTTACAAATCGGTCCAGTAGTTACGGAGCCTATTCAATACAAACAAACAATCAAATCTTTCCTCTTTATAATATCAGTGTAGATTAGAAGTTTGTACCTACATATTAGATACTAAAAACGACTTGACTAAATATAATGTTTATAGGATATTTAGATTGAAATGGATACTCACAGAAGCTGCGATTTTCATAATGTTTAAAAAAGACTCATTATATTGCTTTCTAAAGCTCCAATTGTTAGCTAACTTAATTGACTAGACAGTCGACAAATAGACACGGATAATAAATACTAAAAGTTTTCCGTAGAAATGTGAAAAACTATGAAACAAGTAATGATGAAACAACTGGTACGATTGGTCACATGTGATCTGCATTTAAAAATTGTTTCAAAATTGCCATAAAGCATATCATAGATGAAATGAACACAAATAAAGGTAACAATTTCGAAGAAATTACAAAAGCATTAGAAAGGACAGGTATGCATCTTAGCGAAACAGTAACAGTTATTGCGTCATCCGATGACGTCGCACAGAGAAAGGTGTCAACACACGATCATGACAAAATAGATCCCTCGAATGCACTCCATGATCATACAGCTACTAACGAATTTTACAAATATATCCAAGAATTGAATATACAAATACATGCAGTAGCTGATTTTGCAAATATATCCAGGAAGGATGAAAATAGTATCCTCGACTGTAATAACATTGGATTTTACGGGGGAAGCATCATTGGATAGTGAGATTTTTGTTGGAAAAACCTTTGAAGTGAATTTAGATTATGCTTAAGATATATCTATAACAGCGTTATGGAGTATTTCTCAATGGTAGAAACATTGTAAGAAGATGCCTTTTCGTGAAGTTAATGCAATGATCTTTCATCCTAACGAATCAACCTTTGATATGCCACAGCGATGATGGATTATATTACATTATCTTTCATAATGCAATGTTGATTGACAGCTCACACTGTCTTTACCAAATTTTTATTTGATTTCCGATTCTTATCAAGTATACTATCATCTACATCTGTAATTCCTTTAGAAGCACACATGATTCAGATTGCATTTTCAACTTTACCAATTCTAAGCATTTTTTAGTTTAAGAACTTAGGATAACTAAACACCGACTTTCGTTTTTTATTTACTTAAGTTTGGTGTGTGTTCACGTGAGCTCAGACTCTTGCATGACTAAACCACGTATCTCTGCTTATCCCATAAGTGGCATCGAGTGATATTTACTTTTTTCACGTACATAATAGATAATACGATAAAAATGACACAATTATCAATGGAAACAATATGTTTGAGATTCTTACCCATTTCAATATTAATTAGCAATTGCTATTTGCAGGACATTTTGATTCATGTACTTTTGAAAGATGCCTTTGAATGAAGATGGGAAGTTGATCCCTTTCTAGCATTAAGTAGAAGTAAAACTAAATATAAGTTTATTAGATTAACATTCCGATAAAGTTGAATCGATAATATTTATGTAAGAGATTAAGATAAGCCATTTCATCAATGATGACTGATCGTGTGATAGATATTTCGTAAGTAGGAGCAATTGGTATCAATGTTTCTTAAGCATGACTTAACAAGTTAACTTGTACTGTTTACTTTATGCTCAGGAGCAGTTTCCTAAGTTGGAAAACAAAAAATGATAAGCCATCTACATATAAATCCAATGTTGAGAAACACTGCAAACACGTACTAACTTTAATGCAAACATTATCAAAAAAGATAATTATACTTATTGCAACGTTATAAATACCACCATCCATGGACGTCCACTTGGAACCAAATCGAGAATTTTGTTTGCAAACAACTTATAAATTGATATAAAAACTGACAGCTTACTTGGAACTAAGTTAATATCACTTGAACCAATCCAGCATCCAATTACACACCGGTTCCGACTGGACACCCACGAGCGACAAAACGAAAAAAATTGCAGAAAAAATATATTTTTTCTTTTTTACTCACTTTTTTTATTCCGAAATGCGGACAACACTACACTGACCGTAAGCGAGCGTAAATTTTATTGAGCGAACGAATGTAGCGCGTCCCGTTTGATACCGGCGTGCGTTCTGCCTCACGTACGTTTCGCGTTTGGCCTTTCCGCTTCACGCTTGACGTTTTTATGGATCAGTCAACGCTGCGATTGGTCGAGACGACGAGCCCGTCGCTACGTCATACGAAAGCCTTTAGGGCTCACGCAACTGATAGATTTTTACCACACTGGCAATTTGTTTAGAGTTGTAGCACTGTACGGTGGTTGCATTGGTTTGGTAGAGAAGTGAGCTTCGCGTTTGTGCTTTTTTACGATTTAGTTTTATTTTACAAATCGTATTAAAATTATTATGCCTATATTTATGAGTATATATCCACAATTTAAAAAAACAGTGCGCGCATTTGTAGCTTGAGAAAGTTTGTATGTCTTAGTTAAAGATATCTAAAACTTTGTACAGTTTTTCCGACGCCAAAGTTATAAATTAGTAGAATTCTAAACTAACTCCAATGAACACAGTTCGTTTTGACCATTTTAATGAAAAACACGCCTCAAATCAACACAACAAAAATTCAAGTCCAACAGCAATAAATTAGAATTAAAATTCTCTCAATGCAGAACAAGAAAAAAAGTGTCCGGCACAAAAAAAAAAGCCATTGACAAACTAATTTTAAAAGCAAATTTTGAAAAGGACTTACCCAAGTGTTATAACAAAACGTTTATTCGGCAAATCCACACAGAAGCACGATCACTAACGTCTTTCTGATGCTCCCCGCGGTAAGCGACTAACGTCCAAGCTGTATGTGTGTTGTGTGTCTCTGAAATACGCGAGTACATCGCGTCCTATTGTTTGTCGAATATACTTGTATTGTGGGCCGCGCATGCATGTGTGTGCGCGTGTTTGTGTTTCTGTCTAATTGAGGTTTTCGTTAATTCATTTGTTGTTATTTTTTGTAGCCATGTCTTGGGAAAAAAATGTTAATTTGAATTGTGACGATGCATGAGATGCTTGCAATTCATTTTGTGTTGTAACGAGTAGGAGTTAATAATAAAAAAAAAAAACTAATTTTAATTATAAAAAAAACAATTTTTTGACCAAGACAGATCAAAATAAAATTACCATTACTGTCGTCTTTTTTCTAACTCTATTTATGGCCGATGTCGATACGTATATATCTAACATTACGTTATCAAACTTTTTAATCTACGCAGACCAGTACATTTCATTTACAAGCGGAGTTGCGAACAAAAGCTACTTATTGTTCATAATTAAGTAAGATGATGTTTAAGCGTCTGCATTCTCAGCCAATTAAACGAAAGTACCCACTGTGACGTCAATAGCTATGTCTGAACAAGATCGAGCGTCGGCGGTCACCTTAACCCGTCGGACTTAAAACGTTGCGTAGTGGTTCCGCAAAAACTTAGGTAGACTTAACCAGAGAACCACAACACTGGGTTTTTAACGCTAAAAGACGTAGATATAATCCCATTTTCGAGTACTATGTAATCGCAGAGTGAGAAAAAAAGAAGGAATAATTTTTTACAACTTAAGTCTGAAATCGTCAACCCGCCTTGAGCAAGCGTCGTGATTACTACTCCTGCCTTCTCTGCATAAGAGAGAGATCTTTTGCCTGGAGTGGGACAGTAATACGTACTATTTTTATTACAATATTCGGAGATAACGAGAGTTGAAAAAAAACAGGGAAAATTCCCGTTTCTTTCCAATTCCGTTGTTTTTTTTTTCAATGTTTCATTTGGAAGTTCAAGAAAATTTGCCAGTATATATTTCATGTTTTTTTTTTTCATTTAACTTAGGATATTCTATGCTCTAACTCCGCCCATGTTGTGCATCTTGTATTCTAGCTGTCAGTTGTATAAATAGTTTTATCAATTTACGTTTTAGTACCGAATGAAACATTGAAAAAAACAACGGAATTGGAAAGAAACGGGAATGTCCCCTGCTTTTTTCAGCGCTAGAGATAACTCGTAAGTCGGGGCCGATACCACTGCGCTGCTCTTATAGGTAGGTGCTAGGTGCTAGGTCGTGGGTTTGAACCCAAGCAGGTGCTTTACTTTTTGTATTTATTTATTTTACCATTTATGTACACACAAATATTATATAAACAGACAATAAAAAAAAAAACAGAACAGATTATTTCATAACCACTGCTCTAAAAAACGATGACGGAAAACATCGTGATAAAACCTATCATATCCTAGAAACAAAAAATTCTAAGACATGTGACATCTACCATCCCACACTGGGCCTGCGTGGTCGATTACGGCCTACTCCCTCTCACAGAGAGGAGGCCTGTGTCCCAGCAGTGGGAACGTTATATGCTATTACGCTATTCAGAGATAATTCAACCATAAAACAAATTTTTGGAGCAGCTATTGAAATAAAGTACCAACGACGGATGAATATTTTAGGAAATATAGAATCTAACCTAATGCCGAGGTTTTGAATCCACCTATTGTCCACCTATACCGATAATTTCGTAACACACTTAAAATGGCAATTGATTTGACAGTTCAGCCACGTTCATTGCGTTATTTACGTTACGAGGCAGACGCATTTTTCAAATCTATGAAGCAATGAATTAGGAATTCCCTTCAAAATATTCCAATTGTGTTTCTGAGTGCGCTACGCAAAGGAGGAGGTGTGCAAATATCAAAGGCTATTATTAGATTCACTAACACAGAGATTATTATGAGAATTTTCTGGGAACCGATAACGCAGCCTTCGACGTACACGTCATAATCTCCTTTGTACGGAGGTAGTAGGACGTGCCGTGTCAAAGCAATTTTGTATTTATGTTAAGTACCTACTTCCTTTATGTTTTTTTTCCAGGTTTATGGGAAGATTAGCCCGTTGGTGTTATTACAGCCGGAGGACACAACAGTGATATAAGAAAATCGTTTTTTTTTTTTGAGTTATGGAATATAGAACATAAAATAAAACTTTTGACCCGGATTAGGATCAAAACAGTCTTGAGTCTGTTATAAGTGGCATAACGTCCTGGGAGGTTATAAGTGTCAAAAGTATCGCCTACTGTTAAGTGATATCAATAATATTGTAATGTGGGTGTGTTTAAATAATGTAGGAAAAAACAACTTTTCCTTTTAGGTCACGATAAGAGAGAGAAAATTATCAGTAGCTATCACTCAAAGTATCAGTAGTTATCAATAAAATGGAAAGTGATTACTTAGGCGACTGTAGTTCAAGATGTAGATAGATAAGTAGCGATAAAAGAAAATACAGACACTCTAAGGGTATCTTTAAAGATATTGCTTAGTGGTGCCACTGAAGGATGACGTAACTCATTCAGAAAGTCCAAACTGCATCGTTCGTAAGGACAGACCATGCGCGTAAATCCAGTGCGCGAAAAAAAAAAAATCGCCGCGGGAAAAGAGCGCCCGCGCGAACCTTGGCTAAGAAGTGCATTAAACTCTAATCCCCTTTTTAATAAACCTGGACTAAAGTTATGGCACATTATACAGGCATCGCAACTGCACAGAACTGCATCAAAGTTTTGACAGACTTCTGTGATTTCTTAGATCATTGCTCAGTTCTTCAAAAGAGTCCATTAATGAACTCTATGGAACAGCAGTTTTTTTTTTATTATTGGCGAAGAATTTCTAAGCTAGCCTGTCTAAAATCATGTGCTGACTTCATGGTGTAACCAGTTTGCGGGTCGATATCCTTGCCACCCTGCAAACGTCATTGTCATCATTCTTAACAGATTGGTGATCACAGTATATTAATAGTAGATTTTATTCTTATTATAAAACTACATACGGAATCGGAACACAAACATAAAAAATATTTATGTTTAATAAACAAGATTTGGACTCTTATTAGTTATCAGATAAGGGTATCGTTACGTAGATTATGAATGTGTTGATATGTGACGTAAACACATGTGACTAATTTGTTAAAGTAAATAAAGGGGAAGTTATGTCCGTTGAAGATAAAGGAATCATCATTAAAGAAGAAGAAAATGTTTGGCAATAAGAAAATAACATCATATAACATATGGATACTACCTACAATGTTATTAAAACAATTAAAATAACTTTAGGAAGGAATAGTAAAGTTGCTGTACAACAGATCTAGACCAATCATTTGTACGATGCCGGTGACGATGTCGATTTTGATGATGAATGCGGAGAAGTTCAAGTATGGACCGGTTTAAATAAAAAAACCGAATCGGAAAAACAGATCCAACACAAATAGGAAATCCAACACCAGATTAGTCAGAAGCACATACAACCATTAATTTAATATAATAACATGTCCAAAAAAACTCGTAAGAAAATAATATCTACTCACCGAAAACCGCAAATTTTAATAATTTTGGCTTGTCTGGGTGAATCATTTCAAGAAGCGCCGACCATGACTTTGAACGGCGAACAGGCCTGACCGTGACGGTATTACGGAAGCTAACAGGGTCATCAACACGTCATTTCATGTCTACTGGAGTAATTAGTTTTACTTTTACTTAATTACCGGCTGTAGACCTGAAAACAGTACCGTATCTTGGTGTTTCATAGTAGCTTTAGGTCAAACAATCCTTTACTTTTGAGAGATTAACAACAATACTAAAATACCACCTGTGTTTTTGCCATAGCAAAAATTTCATGTGCCTTAAGTAAGTAACCAAATATTATTTCACCACTTCACTAACGGTGGACCAAAAGTCCATCGAATGCAGGCAGCTATTTATGTATTCAGCTCAGACAGCATTCACCAAATGATGCTTTAGTATAAACACATTACCATTTCGATATGTTCAAAGCAAAGGTGCACTATCTTAAACCTACATTTCACAGACTGCTTTTATGATTTCTGACATAATTCAAGTGTTTCAACCGGGTCGTGGTCGTGAAGACGTAAAAGAAAAATGACAATCGCATTGTATTATGATCGCGGCTGACAGTTAATCGTGCTGTGGTGTGTGCAAACTGCATAGCTCTACAACGTGTAACGTTAAATGCGCAAAACCTCAGACACCCCAACGGATTTTTAATTCAATTGACCTATTTCAGAGAGAAAATAAGTAATTAAAAAAATTGTAAAGGTTTTATGTGCTGTTTTAGTTTTACTGGCCATTCTGATCGTTTCTTGCGTCTGCGACAACGCTTTATCGAGGGAGGAGTCGTCACCGGGCCGCTGCGCCGCGCTGACATTGGCTTGCTTGACCTATTAATAAATAGACACCGCAACGTTTTAAATGAAGATTTTTTGAAAAATGTGACCTATATTAAAAAGTGGTTCAATTAATTCTGCTCGTTATTCTGATCAAACTATTTTCAGGTTTTGCGCATTTAACGTTACACGTTGTATATTAAATTCAGGAATCCGCTGGATGCGAGAAGCATATAGCCGGTCGAAGTGGCGGTGTCTGGGGGAAGGCCTATGTCCAGTAGTGTACGTCTTTCGGATGAAATGGCGATGAGTGACCCGTCCTTGCTTTACCCGGGTGCGATCTACTAATGTGGCGATATGCCAAAATATCGAGATTTCTGCGCTCTCTCTCATCTTAGTTAAATATTAACAGAAATGTAAACCATTCGGAATTGATTCTCTAAATGGTGGTCCGCATCAAAATTCATTTTGTAGATTAGAAGAACTAAGTGCACACACAAACCGACACGAATATGTGCGTATGTTTTTCTTGTATGTTGCGTTTGTATATTGGCACCTTACTTTCATATAATATTAATATTTTAGAAAAATGGCTATTGATTTACTTTCTGGTCATCCTTAACGATGACTGTTTCTTTCTGATGTTATGGTGTGATCTGATTGGTGATTAAAAACTAAATCTGGACGGGGAGCGCTGTCTTGAGTTGGTTTGTGTGACTTTTCCGGTTTATTTTTATTTTCTTACTGTCCCTTTCTGAATACGTCCGTTTTCTTATTTCTGTTAAAATCGATATGATTCCGTGGACAATAGCCAACTAGCTACCTACCACCGCCACCCTCCTGTTTAGCTGGTATACCTTAGGTAACTATTACTGTTGTAACGCGTGACTGTTTTTTGTCCCAAATAAATAAAATAATAAACTTACTCGCACTACGTCAGCCGTCAGCAATATACGTCACTCCAATGATCATTTGCGGTTCTCCAATAAACATTATGATGTTACGTAATTGAATGGCAATATAACAATCAAAGGGACAAATAAGGAAACTGGGATAATTACAGCGGTTTGAGGAGAGCAGTCACGCCACGACTCACGAGTTGTAGGTCGTAGGTTCGAACCCAGACAGGCGCTTTACTTTGTGTATATTATTTAATCACCACTGCTCTCAAAACGAGGAAGGAAAACATCGTGAGGAAACCGGCATGTCCTAGAACTAAACATTTTAAGACATGATATCTACCAACCCGCACTGGGTTCGTGTGGTAGGTTACGTCCCACCCCCTCTCACCGAGAGGAGGCCTGGGTCCCAGCAGTGGGAACATTATAGACTGATTATGCTTATGCTAAAGCAGAGGGGCCCGAGGCTAAATAATAACAGCCGCTCAGGTCGATCGACCAGGTTAAGCTACGCTTGCCGCGGTTGATCTGTGGATGGGTGACGATCTTTACATACCGAGACTACTCCGTGCCTCGGAAAGCACGTTAAGCTGTTGATCCCGGCTGTCATTCGTAGATCTTTGACAGTCGTTACGGGTCAGAAGCCCGAAAGTCTGACAACCAGTCTTACCTAGGGGATCGTATTACCCAGTAACTGGGTTGTGTAGGTCAGATAGGCAGTCGCTCCATATAAAATACTGGTATTCAGCTGCATCCGGTTAGACTGGAAGCCGACCCCAACGTAGTTGGGAAAAGGCTAGGCAGATGATGATGCTTATGCTAAAGCAGTTCGCTTTGGGTTAGTGGGGAAAACCTCGCAGATCTGTACAATAATTTGCGCTAAAATCAAAGCTCAGTAACATAAAGAAAAGACAGCTATCGACTATTTCTGTTTTGCGCTCGTACCTACTTTAATTTATCTTTTTTTACGCACGTGTTTCTGTGACAAAGGACCCTATTTTTCTTTCTTTCCTTCTAAGAAAGAGACGACGCTGATCCTTTTTTTTCTCGACTCTTTATGCTTCTTTTGAAGATCAGACCAATTGTATTAATCGGTAAGTACAGACACCAGCACATCAAGCTACCAATATGTTAAATTTCTTTAATAGATTTTCAACTTTATCGCTCAAGCATTAGGTTCAAAATTTATTGGGAAAATTTGACAGTTTCGGGTAGCTTGCTATGCTGGCGGCTGTACATGATATTCCTAAAAACAACTCAGAATCCTAACTTAATTTAAAAAAAAAAATGCGCGTAGTAATATTATTTATAAGTGTTATTCGCCTGTTTTATGTGAGTAAATTCGTACGAATCGACCAATAAGCTAAATCACTTGTAACACTTAAAAAAAAATCGTTTCCCTAAAGCATTTTCCTATCTCCTCTACTGAAAGCTCACCCTGTATCATTATCACTTAACACAAACTAAGCTGTGATCGATTAGACAGGCAAACGTGACTCATTTGGGCGCACCGCAGTGGCGATACAGTACAACGTGTAGTATTTCTCAGAAAATACTATTGTGGTCAGTTAGCAAGTCTTTATAAAATATTGGCACTGCAACTTTATTTATTTTTAGGATTCTTCGAAAAAGCTACCTACAGTTCCCTTCAATTTGTGTAAGTTGGTTTTGTGCAAGGTAATTACATGGGACGGCATTATCTGGGTATATCATAGGTGCATATAGTCCTCCACAAGCGTGTGCGCAGACACAGGTGCACTCTGTTCCCTCACTCGCATACGCAGTCCGATGGGACGGCACGCAATCCGACACGATCGGAGAGAGCTTTGGCAACCAACCAACGGCTTAACGTGCTTTCCGAGGCACGGGGGTATCAAACCGCCATTTTCCAAACTCCGGGCTGTTATTAGGAAATTCCTATTGGAAGACCCCAATAACAATGAAAAGTCATGGAATTTTCACCCGCGGAAAAGTATAAGCTTTCCACGCAAGCGGAACTGCATTAAATGATAAAATAAACCGTAATACAAACTCAAGGGCAGGCCGGCATTCACTGTACCTAGAATTACCCTGCCTGTTTAATTTCGCCCTCTTTATGACTTTAATATCAAAGAAACGGAAATATCCCACTTCCTAGTATTACGGAAAAGTTTGACTTAAAACTTCCATCGGCTACAATACCCAAATGATTCATTCAATACAATTTCTCGTAAGTCTATAATCTAGGTTCTAGATGGAAATAATACGCGGTTGGCGCGTTTTTTTTTAAGGCTATTGGAGCCAACGATTATAAATAAAAATCTAAATTTCGTTTCCATATTTATCTCGGATTGAGGAAAAATATGTCTCAGTAACGATATATATAGAGGACATCATATATCACGATTCTAGAGTGTTGATTAATATAATATAATCTTGATTGCATCCAGACGTTAAGGTCTGGCATGTCAAAATTTTCTCACCAGTCCAAAAATACGAGGTTTTTCTTACAGTTGTTTTACCTCTGACAGCAGCAACCTAAGTGTAAAACCCTATTAATATTAACCCTAGTAACGAGAATAAAGATCACAATGATTTTGACAGACTTGTCATGTATTTGGACAGTGACGCAAAATCAGACGTAAAATATTTAACTATAAAGGGACTGTACATGTCTACCAATAAGGCAATGCGTTCCTGACAGCTGCCAGTTACATATAGACAATCCTTTCACAGTTATTTTAAATCTGACGGCAACCTTATAGCAACGACAATAAAGATCAGTGTTTTGAAAAACCAAAAATAAAATTACGCTGAAAAGTCTGCAAACGCTGAGTACAAAAGAATACGTGTTTTGAATTTAAACTGTATTAGTTCCTAACCTTACCCAACAGACAGATGTCAGGAACGCTTTCTCTCGGTGTCAGAATATACATCCTATTCGTTTTTTCAACGTTGAGATCATGGTTAGGGGTCTATGAAAATCCTCACGTTGATAACGATGACAATCCCTCATTAGTTGGCTTTGGATTAAAAATTATCACGAAAATGAAATAGGAACCCATACGCAAATAAATGAAAAACGAGGATAAAACACAGAGCAAATAATGCTAGAGAGATAAATACCAAATGCACTAGTACACTCATAATTGTCTACTCGACACGGAATTCTCGTAACTGACGTAAGAGTTATGTAACATTTGACAATGACAATAATTGTTTACCTACCTACGGAAAATGGTAAACGGGAAGAAAATAATTGTTCTACTATTGTCGACGTCATAGATTGTACAGCCAGAGGATAGACAGCTTCTTCTTTGGCTTGACTCATTTGTTAGTGGTAAAGCATAAGTTCGCGCCTTTCATACAACGTGTAACGTTAAATGCGCAAAACCTGAAAATAGTTTGATCAGAATAACGAGCAGAATTCATTGAACCACTTTTTAATATAGGCCACATTTTTCAAAAAAATCTTCATTAAAAACGTTGCCGTGTCTATTTATTAATAGGTCAAGCAAGCCAATGTCAGCGCGGCCACGGTAATATTATAATATTACCGTGGCGCGGCGAAGCGGCCCGGTGACGACTCCTCCCTCGATAAAGCGTCGTCGCAGACGCAAGAAACGATCAGAATGGCCAGTAAAACTAAAACAGGACATAAAACTTTTATATTTTTTTTATTGCCTTATTTTCTCTCTGAAATAGGTCAATTGAATTAAAAATCAGTTGGGGTGACTGAGGTTTTGCACATTTAACTTTACACGTTGTATAATAATTATGTACCACAAAGGTTAGCACATTTTTGAAAAATTTGAATTATCAATATACAATATACTAATAAATCATGCATTTATTAGGATAATAGCAGCAAATAATAGTAATGATAAATTCAAACATATTGATTTGATTACAACAAACTTTGTCATTTTTAGATTTTATCGACTTAAAAATAGCTAAACACGTGAAGTAAAAGAGATTTTAAATCTAACTACTAAAGATCTTATAAATATTGTGAAGCTTAATAACATTAATCAATCGTATTTAGCGAGATCCAAGAAGGGCCATGAAGTATTTACCAATGAATATTTCCAACAAACCTCTCAAACTTATAGATATGGCCCAAAGAAATAATGTCTATGCAAACGAAATCATGATTCATTAGGGGCTCCAAAACATTGTTTACAGTGATGATACGTAAAACAATTTCGTGATTTATGAAAGATGATACAGGCACCATGAATCGCGAATCGACATTTTTTAAATGTTAAAACGATGAGTCGAAATCATCGTTACCATTATTTATCTCCGTGGATAAGGCGAAATATATTTACTATACTTGAGTTGTATGATGTCAATGTAAATATAAGACGCTAGATTTATACTTATTGTTACATTGTATTCTAAACTTATCAAGTTAGGTAATCTCTGTTATAGTTTTCTTTATTTTCTTTACCAATTTAAGTAGTTTCATGTAATCTTATTCTAGCGTTCATATATCTACGTTCATTCCTTTCCTAGCTGAAGCTGTAACTTGTTACTAGACAGCGACTGTCGCTTCCTACTGACAGTCTTAACAAAAACACAGATATTTCAAATATCCTACATAGATACAGTTATTAAATAAAGTCCCAAAAATTTCCATAGTTCAAAGACTTTTTCCGGAAATCTACAACTATTATATAGTGTTACAAAATTAATGTTACACATCGTTATCAGATAAAAATAACCAGGTCTGCGTTTCCTTGTTTTACTTCGAGTTGTTTAAGGAAATTATTCATTTAGGTATGACACTACATGACAGAAGTAATAATGACGTTTTTAATCAATTTGCCTGCTTTGAGTGACTTATTGATAGCGCTAATAATATCACACCATGGAAAAATATTTATCTCTTTTATCATAGGATCAAAGACTCTATAATAACTGTCAGGATCATGATAAAGATTCGTTTGCAAATAACAACTACACTGTGGTAAAGATCGTGAGGACTAGGATAGTTCCCTGTGGCATCCTCCGTAATGACCTATACAGGGTTAGTTTTCAAAGCCCAACCAAATTTAAGGGTGTGGTACAGACCATCAAATTGGACAACTTTCTCCATGGGACTGATATCGTAACCGCTAAAAATTTACCAACTGTCCCATAGAAAACTTCAATACCTAATCGACCTATACGTATGGGACGGTTCAATTTTTATTCGCGATTACGATGTTGGTCCCATGGACAAAATTGTCCAATTTGTTGGTCTGTACCACACCCTTAAATTTGGCTTGTTTTTGAAAAGTAATCCTGTATGTAACTGTCAATAATCTTTTATCAAATGGCGAATTGAAGTGATTTATCTTTTTTTACTTACTAAACTAATATGACTTACTGTGTCAAGCATTGTCAACATTGTCAAGCATTTCGTATTAAATGAATGCCAAAGGATTATTAATAAAAACTGTTTAAAAAAACGAGATAAAAAGATGAAGATAAAAGTTCTAGAATACTTTATTTGAAGTAAATACGAAAATTTGATCGAGCAAAAATGATTAATTTCAACATTTGAATAACTCTCCCTGTTTTATCAGGGGAGTGGCAAAACGCAAGATTCAGATAAACTCCATATTTTTCTCTTGGATTATCAAGAAAATGTACTTCAAACATGATCTCTAGAATACAAATATATGATTCATTTCATTGCTATATTCATTGATATAATCTAGATTAACATTGACAGCTGGTCGGCCAACAATGATTGATACGTGGGACTATCAAGGCTGTAGCGGCGCGACGGCTACATATTATACTATCGGTCAAAGGTTCTATTTCTATTCTAATACATCTATATTATTGGCGTATGTTCCGGTAGTGGCGTGACGATAAGTAGTCTTACTATTGCCTTGAAATGACTATAAAATACAAGAATACACTCAAACACACAAGAATGTACTCTCAATTTGAATCATAAGTAACACACATAGTCTACAGTTTATACAAAAATCCCATAGAAAAACGGGCGTTCAGTTTTCCCGAATTTAAACATTTTCTGGGAAATTTATACAATTGTTATTAAATAAAAATCTAATTCGAACTATTACGGAAAATTTTAAACAAAAAAATAGCCAAATCGGTCCAGCTATTCTGAAGTGATGCTCTTACCAACGAACACCGTTTCATTTTTAGGGTTCCGCACCTCAAAAGGAAAAACGGAACCCTTATAAGGTCGCTTCGTTGTCCGTCTGTCTGTCAAGAACCTTTTTCTCAGAGACGCGTGGAGTTATCATGTTGAAATTAATATCTCAGGGCTGCAATTCCTTGAAGCAACGAAAAATCAAATTTGTAAGTCAACGCAATCAAAAGAGACAGGCGTTTACGTTCCGTTTATGCCGCATAATATTTTGAGACTCGCAAAGGAATCAAAATCCATAGGGTACTTCCCGTTGACCTAGAATCATGAAATTTGGCAAGAGGCAATGTCATGTAGCACAAGTAAAGGAAAAAAATCAGAAAACCGAAAATTTGTAGTTACGTACCTACAAATTTGTACGGAACCCTCGGTGCGCGAGTCCGACTCGCACTTGACCGGTTTTTTATTAATATAGAAGACTAGCTTCTGCCCGCGACTTCGTAAGCGTGAAGTTTCGGCCCCCGACCGCATTGCATCGCATCGCCCGCCCGCGCTGTTGCTTAGTTTTCTTAGCGTTCTTTCTGACTTTTTTTCTTGTTGCTTTAAATAGCATATAGAGCAAGAAGTGGGCTAGGAATTTTCCAAATCCGATTGGTAGTTTCAGAGATTAGCGCGTTCAAACATACAAACAAACTCTTCAGCTTTATTGTTGTAGATATACAACGTGTAACGTTAAATGCGCAAAACCTGAAAATAGTTTGATCAGAATAACGAGCAGAATTAATTGAACCACTTTTGAATATAGGTCACATTTTTCAAAAAATCTTCATTAAAAATGTTGCCGTGTCTATTTATTAACAGGTCAAGCAAGCCAATGTCAGCGCGGCGCAGCGGCCCGGTGGCGACTCCACCCTCGGTAAAGCGTCGTCGCAGACGCAAGAAACGATCAGAATGGCCAGTAAAACTAAAACAGAACATAAAACCTTTACAATTTTTTTAATGACTTAATTTCTCTCTGAAATAGGTCAATTGAATTAAAAATCAGTTGGGGTGTCTGAGGTTTTGCGCATTTAACGTTACACGTTGTACATAGATGGATACAGAATGACGTCTCTTCTACGCTATCGGCACTTTTCAGAAGAACTAGCTGTTTTTAGCACACTTCCTAAAAAGGTTTAAGTACTTTTAATTCAGTTACTACAACATCACTGGCTTTTCTGAGGTCATAATGTTTCACCAGGATGTATTGTCAGTAGTTTTTATAAAATCAGTATATCCAGTTACCCGCCTTTTCTCTTCCGTCGTTTTCTAACCTACCTACCATCTTCAGGGCGTTGCCCCATTTGGTATGAGAAGTGACCCACAAATAATTCCCGAGTAACATTTGTAAAAACCCGATTCGTCATTAAAATATTTGAAACACACAGTTTACTGATCTACCGGGCAGGATCACATCTCATCTCGATTCAGCTAAACTGGCAACCCCAAGAATACCTTTAGCCTAAAAAAGAACAATGAAATTTCGCCGTAATGTTGCCAGTTCTGAGTCATCAGCAGGAAACTCATTATAGTTGAGGTATAATTTTAATTGATGACCTTCCTTCTCGATTTTTTGTGAGAAATGATTCAGTGATTATTTCCTGACTGATCTGAGAGCTATTTCTTGGTATAAAAGTCTGTTCCTGTGTGTACCTTTAGTACTTACCTACAGTTGTAGTCCGGAACAATTCCGACTCAACTGTTATACATATGATTTTTTGTTACCCCAAAAATTCGAAGACATGTGACATCTATTAACTCGCAATGTGCCCGCAAAGCGGATTATAGCCCATTCCCTCTCAAAGAGAGAAAGCCTGTATCCCAGCAGTGGGATTACGTATAAACTGAATATGCGAGCCATTTCATACAACTGACAGAATGACAGTGGTGAAATTTGAATATATGGAAAATTTAAGGTTGTAGGTGTTTAATTTGCTTAACAAATTATTTCCTGACTATAAAATACCACAAGTTTATATTATATATCTAATATACAACGTGTAACGTTAAATGCGCAAAACCTCAGACACCCCAACTGATTTTTAATTCAATTGACCTATTTCAGAGAGAAAATAAGTCATTAAAAATATTGTAAAGGTTTTATGTGCTATTTTAGTTTTACAGGCGATTCTGATCACTGGGCCGCTGCGCCGCGCTGACATTGGGTTGCTTGACCTATTAATAAATAGACACGGCAACATTTTTAATGAAGATTTTTTGAAAAATGTGACCTATATAAAAAAGTGGATCAATTAATTCTGCTCGTTATTCTGATCAAACTATTTTCTGGTTTGCGCATTTAACGTTACACGTTGTATAGGTACGCTTTGAACACCATCAATATATGATATGTATGAGTTGTAGGTCGTAGGTTCAAACCCAAGCTGGCGCTTTACTTTGTGTAAATTATTCCATCACCACTGCTCTCAAAACGGTGAAGCAAAAAACATCAGCAGAGGAAACCGGCATATTATATACATATACATACCGAACCAACATTTCGAAGACATGTGAAATCTACCAACCCGCACTGGGCCCGCGTGGTAGATTACGGCCCTCTCCCTCCCACCGAGAGGAGGCCTGTGTCCCAGCAGTGGGAACATTACTTATAGGCTAGCTAAGAAAAAAAGCAAGCACATTTACAACCCCTGAATGAAAAACTCACAAAAGATCTTGGACTAGTTAATTCTGCCCGAATTATCTAATATTAAATTGTTTACATGTAATCTGTTGACTCATACACCTGAGGTGAATATTCTACTGAAATGCCTTTGAACTAACTAATAAACCGGTAAACAGAATTACACTTTATAAACACTGCACTACTAGGAATGCATTCATTGAAGATAGATTTACGATATTTAGATTCAATACTTTGATTGCAACAGAGATTCTGTATTTATCTCACAATGACACACAAATTTAGACCTTAAGCGTATAAAAATAAACTTTACAGTCTAATTAAAATCAGTGCGATCCAAGGTATACGTGCGCACGGTCACATCAGATACAGTCGCGTGCACAGGTCACTTACATTACATAATAATGATTATACTTAATTAGCGCTGATGGACCTATTAAGTTCGAGAAACATAGTTTTGTGTGTACATGTACCTGACGCTTGCAACCGTACTACGCTTTTTTTTTTTAATGGGATCTCGCAGGTCTGCCTAGTAGGTTCTCTTCAGCTTAACCAGTCTTGCCTGTGATTGCCTCAATAAATTAAGGCCTCCAGCCAGGGCTTAACAAACTTAAAAACCAAGCGACTACACGCTAAGAGCACCCTATGTAGGGTAAGGACCTCGGCTAAGGGCGTCGCTGGGAGTGGGCAGCAAGTGACAGGCTGGATCGGATTATTTTGGGGCGAGTTTTAACCAGGTTCAGTGACGTGGGCTGGCTCGAGCAAGGGTCGGGGCGGAGCGTACTAAGGTACAGACGCCAGCACATCAAGCTACCCGAAACTGTCAGATTTTCCCAATCAACTTTGAACCTTATGCTTTAGCGATAAAGTTGAAAATCTATTAAAGAAATCTGACAGATTGTAGTAGCTTGATGTGCTGGCGTCTGTACATCCCGATTCAAACTTTATGGCGGTTCTGAGGCTGAGGCTACAGTAGGCAGCGATCTGCCGATGCGACTGGAAGAGCAAAACGAGATAAACATGGTATGGCTGCATTATAAGCGAAAATCCGGCGTATACTCGGCGATGACGTGGCTACAGCACACATGCTACACAACGAATTAGCAGGATGGGTTCATGCGGCGACTCCGTGTCTAATGTAGCCGCTATCATAACAAAGACTCAATTTGAATCGGTCGTTTTCTTATAATGCGATCCAATCATCCATCGCGGTTTACTATACACATAATGTAGCCACACGCATATTTAGTAGCACCATTGAACTAGTCGTGCAAGTGACAAATTTTCGAATAAATTCGCTTCAATTTCGCTGATATGTTGATGTAGCTGATTACAGTAATGTTGATCCTGTCGCTGTCGCATAAAGAAATCAAAGATCGCTAGTAATATTTTAATGTACGGTGTAGCCATATACGTGAGCATTCATTTATTTGTTTAATAGACTTTATCCATCTCTTTCCATCAGGCGTGACCGAGGTTTAGGAGCGGTCACAGCAATAAAAAAAAATATTAAAAGAAAAAGACAAATGAAACGTAAGTTGGAATAATGTCATCATCTGCCTAGCCTTTTCCCAACTATGTTGGGGTTGGCTTCCAGTCTAACCGAGTTCAACTAAATATCAGTATTTTATATGGAGCGGCTGTGTATCTGACCTCCACAACTCAGTGACTGCGTAGCACGATACCCCTTGATAAGACTCGTTGCCAAATGTTCAGGATTCTGTCTGACAGTCCGTAACGACTGTCAAAGATCTATAAATGGCAGCCGGACAAGTGCGAGCTATGTAGGAACGGTTAGGGAAATTAAATTGTCACACTGCGTCAGTTTACCATTTAAAACAACTATCAAAGAATGACGGTTGTAATTTGAATGTAAGGACAGTTTCAGTTGATCATGAATGGAAATATGGCTAAATAAAATATGGGCGAAGTTACCCTAAGCAAGCATGTATAGAAATTTCTCACTAGCTCGTAACGTACAACGTGTAACGTTAAATGCGCAAAACCTGAAAATAGTTTGATCAGAATAACGAGCAGCATTAATTGAAACACTTTTTAATATAGGTCACATTTTTCAATAAATCTTCATTAAAAACGTTGCCGTGTCTATTTATTAATAGGTCAAGCAACCCAATGTCAGCGCGGCGCAGCGGCCCGGTGACGACTCCTCCCTCGATAAAGCGTCGTCGCAGACTTAAGAAACGATCAGAATGGCCAGTAAAACTAAAACAGCACATAAAACCTTCACAATTTTTTTAATGGCTTCTTTTCTCTCTGAAATAGGTCAATTGAATTAAAAATCAGTTGGGGTGTCTGAGGTTTTGCGCATTTAACGTTACACGTTGTAACTATATTCATTAGGTAATTAATTATTACGTGTTCATTAATCTCCTACAACTTTCGTGAACTAATAAAAAAATTAAAAGTTTCTTTACTTGTTTTTCATGTTTTTCGTTTTACAAAGAGAACATAAGATTTGATGTTTCGTTTTACGAAAAATGTGGACAATAAACCTACTTTTAAAGACATTTGCGTAAATAAACAGTATTAATTATTATAAATTGTTTATTCACGTATCACAATACTTCTCAAAGCGTTGATTTTAAATAAAGATAAAAAAATAATTCCCTGACTATACTGTTTTGTACTGTCTTTGAATGAAATAGATCGTAAGCATAGATTAAAGAACACTGTAATAGCTCGGATTTACAGAGATTGCTCGTCGTGTACCTGTGTATTTTAATTGCATTTTGAATAAATCTGCTGATGCACGATGATCATAAATTACTTATTTCCTATAAAGAGCACTGCAGTTGTCCTATACAATCAAATTACGTATAAAATCTATTTCTGCATATACAAGTTGTAACTTAAATAACGCACAACCTCAAAAGGGGTCATTGTACTCATCATTATGAACAACTTTTACTATGGGACCAAAACAAAAATCGCGAAAAAAAAATCAGCTGCTCCCTACTTTTTGTCAACTTATGCGAACATGTAGGAAGCAGCTGATTTTTTTTTCGCGATTGTAAGTTTGGCCGCATAGTAAAAGTTGTTCATAACGATGAGTACAATGACCCCTTAAGAGGTTGTGCGTTAATTCTGGGACATGTTGTATAGTGCGTAGCAGTAGCGTTTTTAGTTTGACGTCACAATGTTTTCGTCAGCGGAAAATGATCAAAATCATATGACTGCTATTATTTCAGGGATTATAACGATATTTAGTTTATTTTACATGTTTTCTTAACAAATATTGATATAGAGACGAGTTAAAAAATTATAACTGTCCGCGGCATTGTTCATTTACCTTTATATTTTTAAGGAAACCTTTATTAGGTGAAAAAATTGAGACTATTTGTTGTGCTTTCTATTTATGATGAAACAACACGCAGAAAAACCTTTACAAGATTTGGAAGTAACAGTTAGTTCCCTTTCCCACGGTAAGCTCCCGTTTTTTGCAGACGTACGGTTTTTAGCATGATCCCGTTTAGTGGTGTACGTATTTAAATATACATATTAAAAAACCGTACCTGCAAAAAACAGGATTTTGTGGTAGGAAAGGGCCCTTAGGGCGCTTGTACACGGTAAGAAAATACGGCCTAAGCAAGAATTCGTGTCGTAACTAGAAAATAACTGACGTACACTGCTCGCAGCGGTGCACGAAAAAAACCTTGTCTGCGCAAGCAAGACACGACGCCGCGAACGTTGTTGCGGAGAACGTTGTTTCGTGTGTAGAACAGACAAAATTCTTGTCGTGTACACGAAGAATTTGTCTTGTCTGCCGCAGACACGGTAAATTTTCTTACCGTATACAAGCGCCGTCACTCAGCTACTCACTCGTATATCTACACTAATAATAAAGCTGAAGAGTTTAATCTCTAATCTCAAGAACTACCCGTCGGATTTGAATAATTATTTTTGCATTAGATAGCCCATTTCTTGAGGAAGTCTATAGGCTATTTATCATCACGCTACGGCACTTAGGAACCTAGCAAAAAGATAAAATATCAGAAAGAACGCTAAGAGATAGTGAAGAAATAGCGCGAGTGGGCCATGCGTGGGTCGGAGGAACAAGAAACTTCACGCGGACAAAGTCGTCGGCAGAACCTGGTAGTTAAAAAATAATGTACGTTTGCCCCGCACGGCCCCCCAGAATTTGCGTTTTAGGTGTACACCAATGCAATGTACTCGCCTCTAGGAGTATATGTACCTGCTTTAATAATAATAATAATTTGTAATAGTCACGAAAATCGAAACTCTTAACAGTCAGACGGACAGAAATTTTCAAATATGTGCAGAAAACGGTTTACCGCAACGGACACGTGCTTTTGTGCAAACATTCGCAGTAACACGTGTGCCAGTCGTGATGCTGTGCAGGTATATAGGTAGGCGCCGGCGCAGCGCTATTACTCACGTTAGCTGAGAGGTACCGGCATGAGCGGCTGACATAAAACAGGCGGAGTTTATTATCGGTAATAATAGGAATCGGATTTACATCTGTGGTGTTAGATGAAAGGTTTGTTAAATTTGATGTAGGGCAAAACTTGGCTAATCGGTGATAGTTTGGTTATTTTTAGTCTTTTAGTAAATTATTTGGCAAATTTAAAGGGCAAGGCTCCATAAATAAATGAGCGTTCGTTTTTGTGAAAGCGGGAGAGGTCCTTTCATAAGATGTTTCATCGACCAATAGCTCTTCCAACAACAACTTAATTAAAACTAATTACCCAAAATTTTATGTGTCTTTGAAGCTACAGTAAAAACCCAGACAAATCACATCAGTTATTATTAACATAAAGCCAAATAAAAATATATATAGCAACACTACACATTTGAGGTGAAGTGATATGGAGTTCTTATTAAAACCATATTTAAAGTCGGGCTTACCCACGGTCCCTAAAATAAAGAAAATTAACAGACCAATGACATTATGATCAACTGTTAAGCCTGTGCTCACAATGGTGTCCATTGACAGCCCAACAAAATCAAAATCAAAAGTCATTTATTCCATTGAGATGGGAATGATTCATTCAAATAAGGCTGAAAGTCAGCACTTTGCAAACGTCAAAATTACAAAAGACAGTCCCCCAAAACGCCCGCCCTTCACCACTTCCTAGTGCTTTCGCTAGGAAGAAGTAGCGCAACAAACTCCCCAGCGGCACAGCTGCCTGTTCAGTTACCGAAACTTGACTCTATACAATAGTAGATATGCAAAGTAATTAACATTACGAGATACAGAACATTAAATTAAATTATTGGTATTGGTTGTTGAGGTCACATGGCAGCCGGTCCATGTAAAATACTGGTATTCAGCTGCATCTGGTTAGACTGGAAGTCGACCCCAACATAGTCGGGAAAAAAGGTTGGCAGATGATGATTGCTGATTTTATAGAATTTTCCCCCCGTATAAAAACGAGGGACCATGAACTAAAAGAAATTACGCGTAGAAGAAGATATCCTACTCGTGATAGAAGTGAAACTTCTTAAAAAATAAGTAGTAAGTAAGGGAGATTTAATGCGAGGGATAGCAAGAACTCTCTCGTGTAACGAATGACGCGTCCTTGAAATTTCACTCTCAATTCTCGTCCAATTATCGGATCGCCGCCTAAGAAACACTTTAAAAAACGCAATACCTAGCTTTCCTAGCTAGTACGTTTAAACGACATTATTTTTAGTGCATTTTCATTTAATTACTTTCTTGTAACTGAAAAAAAAAATCTACATAAATGTTTTATGTGCACAAAGCCCAAGTTTACGCTAACCGCAAATGATTGCGTGTTGTGGTCGCGTTTACATCTTTAGGGCTGTGCCTTGCCTCTCATGTCTAGCTGCACGAATAAATTGAATACTATAAATAACTTGATGAGTCACATACTTAAAAATAATTTCAATCCAGATAAGATGTATTTTTTTATATGGGTTCGTATTCTAGATAATAAAAAGACAAGCAAAAACGATAAAAACGGATGTTACAATTCCGATTTGATTCGGTCATCATTCTAAATAAAAAAAAAATCTGTATGACTGACTCTTAATGAAACTTCTTAAAATCTAACGTATTCTGCAAAACTAAGAAGGTACAGACGCCAGCACATCAAGCTACCCGAAACTGTCAAATTTTTCCCATCAACTTTGAACCTAATACTCTAGCGACAAAGTTGAAAATCGATTAAAGAAATTTGACAGATTGTAGTAGCTTGATGTGCTGGCGTCTGTACCAAATTACAAATCACCAATCTTTGTAAGTAGGCTAGTTGTTGGTGGCTATAAGAGTAGGGGAAGACCAAAAAAAACTATGTATGGACTGTGTGAAAGATGAGATGACTGGAAAGGGAGTGACTACCGAGGTGTCGACTAATAGAGAAGTATGGACGAAACAGACATGTTTTAGCACGTTGCAAAAGTGAAAGAAAGAATAAGTTCTAAGTAAATACAACCCTAGTGTGTTTATCGACAAGAGGCACCACCAACCCTTTAAAAATATCGCGGTGAACTCATGGGAATACCCCTCGAACACCAACAATTAACAACGTGAGCATATCGCCATATACTGATTCATTTTGACGTTAAAATAAGTCTTAACGGTTTCCTTTTTGCTTCTTAATTTTGTGTCGATCTTCCTCTTCAAAATTGTGTGACTAAACTTGGATTTTACTTCGAAGAGAAATAGGTATTCGCGGTATCAGCCTGTAACTGTCTCCCTACATTACAAAGGTATCTTTGCATACTAAAAAGTTTAAAAAGAACAAGCAACGCTTACTCATTGTATGTTTTTACCCTCATGGTTCCCAAGTTTCCTTACAATGTTTACCTGCTCCATAATTTATTTTTTGATAGTCGGAACAAAAAATTATCTTCACCTGTTCTATTAATATTCACTATGGTTCTTGAAATCCGAATGATATTCACTATGGTTCTTGAAATCCGAATGACGCAGTATCAGACCAGCGTGCTATCTTCTTCCACACATCTCTATACTAGTCGTCATCTCAGCATTTAGGAATTTTACTTTTGTAGGAACATCTTCACTTGATCCGTCTATCATTTCTTTGGTCTAACTTAGGCAGGTCACATCCTATAAGGGCCCTTTCCCACGGCAAGATCCCGTTTTTTGCAGGATCCCGTTTAGTGGTGTACGTGTTTAAATATACATATTCACACAAGCATCCCGTTTGCAGTATCCAGCAAGCAGGATGCTTGTGTGAATATATGTATTTAAACACGTACACTACTAAACGGGATCCTGAAAATAACCGTACCTGCAAAAAACGGGATCTTTCCGTGGGAAAGGGCCCTAACGCGTCACGCGACAGGGCGCAGATAACACGCCCCCGCGCGTAAATTCAATAAAAACGCTCCGGTTCCCGCGCTCCGTCGGGTGGCGCGTTGTAATGTGTGATCCGCCTTAGGTCTAAAAGTCCTATGTACTAAACTACTGACCATGTTGACCACAGTGTATTCCCAGTTAAATTATACCAGCCGATCACTCTCCCGCTGTATGGGCATTATTACTCAAAGCTTGGTGCAAAAAAAGAGTATATACCGTGATGTTGACAAATAAAAATCAAGATAAAATGTGATGCTTTACTCAGCTCTCCTAGGCGTCTACCGACATTTTTCTTCGCGTGACAAGTTTAGTTCTACTACGTCAAACATGCGTAAGATATTTGCGTATGACACGTCGCCGTCTTCTTAAAGATTGCGTAGAGACATATTTAGTGAGTACATGATAATGAAAATGTTAACCAAAATAGTAGCTATTCACAACCATTCGCCAGGCTATCCTGTCGAACATGACACACTTCGATTACCTGCCTTCTTCCCGACAGCATACAGCTCTGATGTCAGAATTGCGGTCATCCATTTGATTTAAACTGATAAAATTTTCGGGTTTTTGATTTGTAAACAGCGCTTAGAGGACTTCTTCGATACCATTGATTGATATCCGATTCGGTATGGAAGCATATCGTATGGTTGTGTATAGCTAGTATGTATGCTGGGCTTTTTTACTAATTATTTTTGTCACACATTCACAATTTAGATCGTCTCGTCCACACAGAGCAAAGAAAATTCGGAGCAAAATCTGACCCAAATTGCTACCCTATTATTTCTACCTAGACCTTTCCCAACATTGCCGACTGTTGAAGTCGGCTTCCAGTCTGAACGGATGCAGCTGAATACCAGTATTTTACATGGAGTGACAGACAAATTGCTACCCCATATTTAATTCTATTAAAGCTGTAGGCTTTACGAATTTTAAATAAAATTAAATCAATCGTCGTATGCCCCAGAAACACCTTTTCACAACAATACTCAGCAGTATTCAACATTTTTTCATCGATCTTCTCAAATTGGTCATTCAACTTCTTCATTCACGACAGACGCGCGTACGCGACGCAGATGATGCAATGTGTTCCGAAGTCAAGTCATTGGGTGCAGCCGCCAATTTCGAGTACCTATTTCGTAAGTACAATAAGGCTATTTATCACGACTGTCCGTCTGATGTAAGATGGCGTGGCCGTTACACGAATGAAGAGGGGGAGGTCATCAATGAATTGGTGTGGTGCTAACACCACACCAAAAAAAAGCACTAGTCTATGGTCTAAACAATAAACTAGTTATTTATTATTTTATAAGTTCACAGCACGCTAAATAACATACAAAACTTGGAAGGTAGCTTGGGATATCGGAAGCAAATTGAAGGATCATTATTTTTCTTTTATTCAACCCGACACGTTCCGGCAAAACCGTGGTTTGGCAGGGCAAAGTTTGGTAAGATGGAGACGGATGAGACTGGGTCATGTCTTCTCTCCAGCCCATCTTGCCAAACTTCATATAATCGATAACCCCATTTGCCTGTGTGGCACAGACGTCTTATAGCACCGTCCATCATTTTTCAGTAATCTCTTGTCCCTCAGTACATACAAGGAGTACCTTAATACTTTTTTTACTTTGTACAAATAGCTTTTCTGTATATAAATGTATAGTCTCATTCATTACTTTAAATAATATTAAGTTATAACTTTTCCTTATTGTATATATGTATTTAGCTCATTACTCTATCCGTTGTAAATACTGATCCGTTGTAATTAATTCCGTTATCATATTTCGTTTCCCTAACTTTGTTTCCTTTGTAGTAAAGAAGAAAACGTGACATTGGCTGAATGCACAAACCGTGCGAAGCCAAAAGAAATAAAAAAATAAATAACATAAACTAAGCCCCACAAAATCGTAGTGGTTTGACTGTGGAAGAGATTTTAGTGATTTTTTGTGTTAGAAATTGTAGAACGGACGGTTAATTTCTATGAATAGAGAATTGTAAACTCAACATAACTAAGGTGAGGATTTAAAAGCTTACTTATTATTGGCAGCCATTGAATGAAACCTTGCAAATTAAATGTAAAAAAATATAGCATAGCGCACTACAAATTTTTAAGTTATTTGTATGTAATTAATTACCTTTGTTTTACAAATAAATTCTTCTTATTCTTATGGTAAACATTGCTAATTTCATTCAGAATTAATTAATATTTTTTTAAATTTTCATTTTACTAGAATCACACCTACTTTTAAGATCGATCTTATCTTTCTTATTCTTAAATCTTACCTTTTGTATATATATTATTTATGTAGTTAATTATTTAGTTACTTAGAACTTAGTGTGCCTAATAGTAAGTGGTGTAACAATATCTAATATCCGTTTCATCATCTGCCTAACCTTTTCCCAACTATTTTGGGCTCAGCTTCTAGTCTCACCAGTGCAATTTAATGTTAATAATAAATAACAAGTTATTGATAGCGCAATCGTGGGTAGGTAAAACCATGATAAGCGGTTCGTACCGTGATGTCAATCCTCAGAGAATAATCGCAGCCAGAGTTCCATCGTCAATCTTCTTACCAATATCCACTTACAATGGCGCTGATTCTCTTGTTCACAAACTAAATTAAATTTAAGTTTAGTGCATACTTTTCTTTCTGTTTCATTAAGAAAAGGACAGAAGATAAATATTAGTTTAGTCCTGTCAAATTAGATAACCCATAGACAAGTTTAGACGTGATTAAAAAATTGTCTAATAAAAATACTTCAGTTTACGTCAGGCGCTGACTAATTTGACAGGATTAAATTAATATTTATATTCTGTCCTTTTCTTAATGAAATAGAAAGAAAAAGATGTACTGAACTTAAATTTAGGGCGCGTTTATATGACACGGAATGTTACAGCGTGTCGGCCGCGCGGCGAAAGTACGGTGACCGCGCGGCAGCCGCGCGGTCAGGCCTGGTGGCCACGCCACTGCGGACCCGAACCATTTCCAGTTGATCTTGGTCTTTCTTAAAATTCACACGTGTTCGTTATGAGCTATTTGACTAAGAAGAATAAAATTATGATTGCATATTACTTGATTGCTTATTACTTACATATTACTTTAACATTCGAGTGATTCGAGCGAGACGGCCGCGCGGCCGCCGTGTGATCGAGGAGCGAACGCCGCGCGGTCACCGCGCAGTTAGTTACTCAAAATTAATTTCAATTTACGTCCTAGTTAATAAAACATAAATTTGCTATAACTGAACAGTTAGTACGCGGCTACCGCGCGGTCGCCGCGCGGCGGCCGCAAGAATTTTTTCGCGTCGTCTAACTGCAGCCTTAGTTTAGTTTGTGAACAAGGGAGTCGGCGCCAATATCTACTTTAACAGCTGCTTCGTGCTGATAAAGTGTTGAAAGAATAAGTTGTACATTTAGTATTTTATCTATGGAATAAGCTTGTTAAAAGGATAATGTTAGAAGGATTGAATTTTATTTATTGGAACCAA
The DNA here is from genome assembly GCA_949629135.1 of Eremobia ochroleuca. Taxonomy (NCBI): domain Eukaryota; kingdom Metazoa; phylum Arthropoda; class Insecta; order Lepidoptera; family Noctuidae; genus Eremobia; species Eremobia ochroleuca. Next base: position 2,813,608 of record OX451401.1, on the reverse strand, counting down.
ACAGCTTTTCAATAGAAAGCGAGTTTATACATAATGACACACCTCTCTGTTGTTGTCTATGCCTATTATTTTTATTAATATCTGACCTTAACATTTGATTTTTTCTCTAAGTTTAGTTTGCCCCTCCTAAGAGAAAACCATGCCTCACTCGTATATGGACATTCTATTTACCTAGTAGTAAAGAATGGGTGTCAATAACAACTGACGAAAAACTAATTGACTATGAACTCAGCAGTTACCTATTCCGCATATTACGACTGTTAAAAATACTGTGCGACATTTACTAATGTATATAAATAACTGGTTCACCTTGCAACTGATAGATTGTCCTGTGATTTCTAGATATTGAAGGTTTTACCAGTCGCACGGCAATTTGCAAGTTGGAATTCGTAACGGTTTTTTTTGCAATAACATGCTCAAATGGCTGCCAAACTTAAATAGGACTGGGCAGGACATGTCTGACGCATGCCGGACAAACTGTGGTCCAATTAGCACAAAACTGGTGCCCTGAGACAGTGAGTCGGGGTCGCGTCAGACCATGTAGGAGATGGCGGGACGAGTTGGATAGGTTCCGTCAAAACTGGAAGGAGGACTTCTGCGCTTGCGTAAGATGGAAAGACTGGAGGAAAGCCTTTGCACAGGAGTGGGAAAGCGTAGACTTGTAAAAAAAAAAGTCAATTGGCCGCTTTTAAAATTAGCTATAGGTATGATTCTTATACAGAAAAAAAAAAGATGATCTTTTTATTTTTGGAATGTAGTTATCGCTTGTTATGTGCTCTGCATACTTGTAGAATGAGAGCTCTCTGAAAGAAGCATAACATTTTGACCATCACTACACTTTTGTTACGTAACAAAACTGTCATGTCGACACTTTGCATTTCTTTTTTAACAAGAACTCCGCAAAATGAATCTGAGTAATGCACAAGGGACCAAAACAATCTACTGGTGAATGGAGGTTTGAAGAATTTTCTTTTAACTTCAAGACAAAACAACTGACTAACTGGCAAGACATTATATTATGTAGACTTGTTATGGCGAAAAGCGTAGGTAACTAAAGCTTTTTTGTAGCAATAAAACTTATCACTAAATAAAAACATTTAACCCGGCGCGGCGTGCTGACGGTAAAAATTTGGGTGTGACAAACACATGATAAATTAGACACTTTTACGATTTAATATTGATTTTAAATTATTTTCTTAAATTGGAAAATACGTATATGTATATATTATATTAAAAAAAAGTATATGTCACAAAATATCGAGGGATTTATAAAGGTCTGGGTGTATTATACCCAACCTTACGCTTGCTGGGTTAACAGTCCATATTCAGTACAAGACTAAGCCCACGTACACACGGACGTAAAAAATTCGCGGCGGGATTTTATCGCGCACTGGATTTTCAACTCTCGGTGGTGAACCAAGCATTGAGAATCTAACAGGGTGCATCTCAGCCCGTCAAAAAAAAAAAAAAACACACTGTTGGATTTTCAATTCTCAGCGCTAAGCATTGCGTTGAAAATCCAGTGCGCGAAAATAAATCGCCGTGAGAAAAACTCGCCCGTGCGTGTCTGGGCTAACGAACCATCACTCCGATTTGATCATCGATTAATTACAATCAGAATCGATATAGGTGCCTATAAGCAGAGTTTATCGATCCCATAGCAGTATATCTATCACTATAGTCTGATTAGCCCACGTGTCGGGGCGCGGTGCCAAACTGATTGATGTCAAAATAACTACAGCAGTGCGATTCTGTAACCATCTCACCCTGAAAACTTAGGTGAAGTGAGCGTGGAGTGACCTGTCAGTGTCATCCCACCTGATACTAGGGATTGACCAAGCATACATTTACAATCATAATCGAGATTTTAATAGTATTTTTTATTCTAATTCTATTGATCATTTTGTATAATTTCAAAGATATTATTTTAGTTGTCAAAACATTACTATTTTGTGGAAAAAAATAGAAAAAAAAAACCACATTGAGATTCTGACCAAGTTTTTGTTTTGCTATTTTATTTTCAAACCCCCACTAAATAGTTAGTAATGTTTTGACTACTAAAATACTAGGTTTGAAATTATATAAAATGATCAATAGAATTAGAATATTAAATACCTATTATTAAAATCTCGATTATGACTGGAAATGTATGCTTGGTCAATCCCTAGTATCAGGTGGGATGACATTGACAGCTCACTCCACGCTCACTTCACCTAAGTTTTCACGGTGAGATGGTTACAGAATCGCACTATAGGTGCTTAACCTCTAGTTAGTTTAATTGCTTTAGTTAATTATAGAAACGGCGACGAAGCAGAATGCGGGGAGTAATTAGTAAAAAAAAATGTGGCATCTATACAAATATACATACTCATAATATGGTGTATATTGGGCCGTAATCTACTACGCGGGCCCAGTTCGGGCTGGGAGATGTCACATGTCTTCGAATCTTTGGTTTTAGAACATGCCCGGTTTCCTCACGATGTTTTCCTTCACCGTTTTGAGAGCAGTACCTATACTTAAAATATATCCAACATGTCCCATAATTATTAACGCACAACCTCTTAAGGGGTCATTGTACTCATCATTAAGAAGCACTTTAACTATGACAATAAACTTTTAATCTCGATAAAAAATTACCTGTTCCCTACATTTTGACGAGTTATGCGAACATAAATGTAGGGATCAGCTGATTATTTTTCGTGATTTCAGGTTTGGTCCCATAGTAAAAGTTGTTCATAGTGATGAGTACGATGACCCTTTAAGAGGCTGTGCGTTAATTCAGGGACACGTTGTATAAAAATATTATAAAACGGTTGAGTTGTGGGTTTAGATGTATGGGGTAGATAGTCTTCGGAGCTACTGATCGGATTCCTTCACTAATGGGAAGCTACAATATTGCCGTATGTCAAAGGAAAAAAATTATGTTAAAAAAGGAAATTTCACTCCGACGAAGTTGCAGGCAGAAATTAGTGTTATGATAAACGGAACCGATATATATTATAACCAATGCATATTATTAGATGAGTAGTTACTATCTCTTGCCAAGAACTCATATGTTATAAGGAAAGATAATGAACATAATTTGGCTAAACAACCCTCTGCGTAACACACTATCGCTAATCCTGTCTTTAATGTATAATTTTCAATTTAAATATAATTATTTAATTTGATTCATAACTTTTAATTTAGTTTAATTGTATGATCCAAAGTTGATTGAAATAAATAAATAAATAACGCAATGAATGTTGTTGAACTGTCAAAATGAAAGCCATTGCTACTTTTAGTGTGTTACTGAATTACCCCATTGGTGCTTCAAACGGCAGTGAGGTAGGCAACAGCAGGCAGCGGCAGATAGGGAACACTTTACAAGCCCTTCAAGAAGAAAATAACATCCCTGAATCAGAGACAATTCTCATCTATGCGAGTACCTAATAGGAGCATGGCAGATTTAATTTTTTTTTATACGAGTCATAGACAAATGGAACGTAAAAAAGTTCCCGCCATTTTGTTAACTGTAATCACACTATAACAAGAACAAAGTCAGAAAGAAACCCGACAGAAAAAAAAACCCACTACATAAAATTAATAGAACGAATGAATGAACGAATTAATTTATTATATCTGTCAACATACTGCGACAGTTTCTCGCTATTCGACATACTATACACATCCCACCATGGTAAGGACCACTCAACCGATTCACGTAAGTCTGAATTCCTGAAAATTAAAACTGGTTTTATTTATGACTTCATTACTCAAACCTCCCAATCATTCTTATCAGCACGCAGAGTTATGGCGCCAACTTATTTTTACACCCCCAATTAAAGCTACAGACTCTATTTTTTTGCGAATAAAGTCGGGATTTGAACGTTAGTTAGTTTGTTACCCGCAAAGAAATGTTCTATCAATGATGATCATTTAAAGAAGACTGTCTTTTTGTATATTTTGTGTTTAAATCGCTGCAAGGGTTTTGCGTCATCGTCTGTGAACGCTAGCGATGCGAAATTAAACGTGCGTTTAGTTTTAATGGCTAAGAAGATATGAGTACCTACGATAATTATGTTGAGAGTTTTGGTAGCAGGTACTTTTGGATAGAATAACCGTTTATTTGGCTTATTAGTCGATGCATCAAATGAAATGGTTTGTTCTGTAAATAGGGTATCGGAATCACTTTAACATAACGTGTGGATATCGGCATAACATGTGTGCCCGTCTGCTATATAAGTAGGACATATTAATTCCAATGCCTTCTAATGACAGTGTTGACACTATTGGGTAACTTATGAATGGAACTCGGGAATGGAATGCCATGTATTCCAAAAGAAAATACAAACTATACGAGTACATACAATGTGACATATCGGTGACCCCAATGGTGTCCCAGATAGTTTACAAATGATTTTAACACTTACGCGTAATAAAGATAAGGATGAAATTTAATTGTTGGAAAGTTAATAGGCGGGTCGTCAAGCTGTCTGGTGCGTGACAGATATTTTTCGTTGATTGGTGTTCTTTATTGCTTTTAAGTGATTGTGGTTTTACTAAAATGAACACTTTGGACAGTATTTGGTATTTTTACTGACCAGAAACTGCAAATCTATATTTTATTTCTAGTACCTGGTATTAAACCATAGATTAAACTAAATAATTACCTACTTACTTAACTTGATTTTCACGTGTTTTATCACATGCATTAGTTTAAGTGCGTCAAAGTATAACAGAAAAGCTGGATTATATACAATAACAAATTAATAAAATATAATTGTTGACGGAAAAAACTTCCTGTGTCAAAAAAAAAATCCGTCTGTTATTATTTACATTTTTACCACGTCATTGCATTGTAGATAGCGATATCATATAGTTAATAAGAACGTAGAGCTCAGAAATCGGCCAAGCCTTTTCCCAACTATTTTATGGCTAGCTTCCAGTCTAAGCGAATGCAGCTGAATGCTAGATTACCAGTACGTTACATGGAGCAACTGCCTAACTGGTAGTCAGTTTTACAGTTGTACCCAGTAATTGGGGTGTGACGTTACAGGTACAGCTTACAGGTGTAAATAACGACTGTAAAAGATCGATTGACAACCGGGACCAAGGGCTTAACGTGCCTTCCTAGGCATGGAGGGGTCTCGTTATGAAATGGATCCCATCCACGAACCAACCGCGGCAAGTATAGCTTAATTTTCGATCGACCCGTGCGGCTCTTTTTATCTAGCCCCAAGGCGTCAGAATTGGCGCCTAAGAGACGATAAATAGTAGAGTTTTCTCGTACCGACACAGAACAAGTTCTTTTTATTCTACGTAGTTAATACGTGTTTTCTAATAGCTGCTATTCACCTTTGAAAAACTCCGACGGTAGGTGTTTTGTTACTCTAGTCTACATAATAAATTAATATATTAATAATAAGAATAAAACGAACAATTTCAACAAATCGATTTACAATATGGCGTCAATAAATTAACGTATATTTTATGACAAAAAGTTGGCGCCACTAGCCGACAACAAACGGAAGTGGTCGGCCTTCAACCTTAGAATAAACTGCTGTAGTCTGGAAGCTTACAAAAATAAAAAATATGCGTCTGTCTATGGTTTTTTTTTTATCTGTTGATATAGTGACGTTTCAGTTTGCACGGGAAGTCAGGTTTGGGAAAATACTGTGACGTTTTCCGTCATGATGACTACATAGCACGTACGTATCTAAAAGCACCCTATTTTATTCAGAGCTATAGCTCATTTCCCAGAAAAATAACAGGACGTGTATTTTTTTTTTTTTTGCTATATGGGCCTGCTCTTGACCTCGATCACGCCCAAGAACCTTATAGATAGAAGTAGAGGCAACAGTCTAAATGCCTAAGTGAAGACGACTGTGGTCGGACACTCGCTTTCTGAATACATACATAAGACACAGAAAACCCATATCATTGTCTTATGTGTGTACTTAGAATGAAAGCGATCGGCCGCAGTCGTCTTCACTTAGGTATTTAGATTGTTGCCTCCACTTTTATCTATAAGCTTCTTGATCACGCCTGATGGAATGATATGGATGAGGTCTATGATGGAACGAGCGTGCCCAGAAGATGCCTGTTCAGTGTTGCTTTGCAGGCAGACGGGTTAAATGTGGGGGGGAACATAGATGGCCGGCAGAGCGTCCCGCACTTTGGCTGTGCGCATAACAAACGTGGAAGAGAAGCGTTGAGTAGGTACGACTCGTCGGGATGTCAACCAAATGTGGTGCGCTGCAGTACGTCTGGTTGTCCGGTGGTAAAAGGGCGATGGTGGGATCTGGTCGTGGAGCCCCTGCGCACACTCTCCGAACAGTCTGTAGAAGACCGACAGGCAAGTGACGTTACGCCAATAAGCTAGGCTGTGAAGCGTAGCTCCCAACATCTCGTCGCCTATAAGCCTTTTAGCTCTGCGTTTCATCGAGTCAAGTGCAACAAGCTGTTATTTTGCTGAGCCATCCCATAAGTAGCTGCAATACTCACCTGTGTTTCGTACATACTTAAAAGCAATCACGTATCAAGTATTTAAAGTATTCACCTTTTGTATCTTTTGAGTTCCAAATCCTACTAATATTATAAATGTAATACTTTGTATGTTTGGTACTCAATTACGCAAAAGCGGCTGAAAGGATTTGGATAAAATTTAACACAGATAGTTCATAGTATAACCTGGACACGTGGGTTACTTTTTATTCCGGTAGTAAGTTCCCACGGGATAATTCCGACTTCCGACCCACGCGCGAGCGAGTTCGCGGACAAAAGCTAGTAACAAATAAAATGACCGATGCATATGAAACTGACAACGTAGTACGGCACTACAAATTCGATTTTGCTGGTCAAGTGCCAGCAAAAAAGTAAAACCAACTCAATTAGCACGTCTGCGCGAAATGTTAACACAAATTCACACCCAATAACTTTTTGAATTCTCAAAGAAGTCCCGTATCTAATCCCGTAATGTTGGCAACATTATATTTTAGTAAAAATCGACACAGACAGTCTACCTATGCTGATTGATTTCGCAACAAAAAATCGCGTCATACGAGATTCGACCTGACATTGAAATATTGTTAAGACGTAGAGAAAAAAAAAGTAGGTATTGAAGACATAATTACATAGAGTAATGAACTGGCGTCTATGGTCTGTGTTATAAATCAATTAATTTTCTATTAGTTTGGAGTCAAGCGAGGTGACGGAGTTAAACCGGTTAATTTTTCAATTCAAAGTTCAGTAAATAGGTCGGTAGGTACGAGTACATACAGCTAGGTTTAATCTGCGCATTTATACCATTGGCAACTCAAAATTATTTAATTTCTATTATTTCCGACCCACTTGCTTTGCTGAGCGTTCTTTTTGACTTTTTTTTTATTTTTGCTCGTTGCCTACCGAGCTGTTGCATGGTAGACAGTGGAATGGATCAAATGAAAAATATTCTATAATATTTGTCCCATAAATTAGCGCGTTCAAAAAAAATAAGCAAACTCTTCATTCGATTATTAGCTACATAAATGTACCTTTATGAGTTTACTTACTTGATGTAAACTCATAAATAAACTTATGTTTCATAAGTACTTAGATGAGTTCGGTGTTTTTTATCTGACTACTCTGAGAAGAAATACTGAGTGTAGATTAGTGAATAAAATATTCTTTTGAGTAAATAACCACACACATTTGAGTGGACCTGTCCAGTCTTCGGACTGGGACAAGGGGGAAGCGTCAAGTAGCCCGAAAAATTCAAATTTTCTCACGTTTTTTGCAATTCGCAGGTGAGTGTAAGGTTGTATGTTGAATAAAATATGATTCGCGAGCGACACACACCCTGACACAGACCTGCAAATTGCAAAAAACGTAAGACTATTTGAACAAGTAGTTGACAAGCAGTTCACAAGTAGTTGTTCCGGGTCTGGCTGTTTGTGTATGTGAGCTTAAATGTTTGTAAACGCACCCACAATACAGGGAGAACTGCCTAGTGTGGAACACGCTTAAAAAAAAAGAACTTTGCGGGCTTCCCTCAAAAAAGGAGGAATCTCTCTTGGTGGATTAAAAAGAGGATTTTTATTTAATTGAAGTTTAAATTTTCAAAACACTGGATTCTCCCCTAGTTTTTATATGACCTTTTATGGGGCTCTGTCTATATATTGGACACCATACACTTTGAATCTTCGCGGCTAAACTAAAGGTTACACAAATGCAGCAGTAAAGCTTTTGGAAAACAGAGCAAAATAGTGTGTCAAATGCAAAGTACCATTATGCATTGCACCATGTTTTGCACAATTTCATACATGAGAAGGGGCAGTGTCCAAATACAAGCCAGGATCTTCTGCGCTATAAAGGGTTAACCTAACGATTTGTGGATTCTCTCCTAATTTTTTATAACCCATTTTTGACCTATAAACCAAAGGAACTATGACCAAACTAGTTTTTCGTAGAATTTCCCATAAAAATACATCCATTATGGTGACCGCAACATAATTTTATGGTATTCGGAACACACTTCCTTCAAATAAATGTTATAATTATTATAATGACTCCCGTTAAGTGGTAAGAAAAACCAAATCTCTGCCTACGTCAATATAGTTACATATTTTGGGCAAGTTTTAGGTATCTGATTATAATTTCCCCAAAACCTAGACAACAAAACTTACAGGCCGTAATAACCAAACGTTTTATGGTATAGCAAAGACTTCTCTTTTCATCTTTTTTGAAGTATGATTCCACCTTTGCGATGTATTAATCTTTGAATTTTATTTCAGGAATTAGTAAACTCAGTGGCAAGTTAGTTCATGGTAACATAAGCCTGAAAGCTTACAAATTTAAAGACATATTCATGAATTTATTAATCATCCTAACTAGACGATGGTACAAGTTGTAGGTAACCGATATTTGGACAGATTTGATAGATAGATTGGTCACAATCTAACAGTGTGAGTAGGACTTGCGTCCGACCACATTTGGACAGGTTTAGTTAGTATGTAATGCTAGCTAGAAATATTGATCTAATGTTTCTTTGTGAAATCATAACTGAAGTGAGCACTTAATAGTGTTAATTCCTAGGGAATGACAGCTCACTCCACGCTCACTTCACCCAAGCTTTCACGGTGAGATGGTTACAGAATCGCACGGCTGTAGAGACTATAGCCTATTTGGTGCTTACATGCGACCTCCGCGAGTCAGTTAAAAGTTATTGGCATGAAATACGAGACAAACATTAACTTAAGATTAGAAGACATAAGGCGTCAGATTTGGCTGATAAGCCAAAGGAAAATGATGTAAAATACGTAGAATGACTTCTAGGAATAAATATTGAACATGCGTCATATACCGTGGTTTAATTGATTCCTCCCGGTACTTTGACAGATCGCAGAGAGCTTCACAGTACCTACCTATGTATATATTTATGTATATATTTCCCTAACAAAATCTTGTGAACAAATCTATAAGAAAAAAAAAAATACACTTACCCGGAAAGTGGCTGCGTCAAACATTGCACAACATTTTTTACTTATGACCCATTTATTAGCAAGAACTGTAATCCATAATCATTATATTAATCCGTGGGATATAATTATTATCTGCCCTAAGTCCTGAATGACGTGACAGATTGAACATAGCTCTCAGAACTGCGCAAACGACAGTTTACATACAATGATGAATATATTTTCCGAGAAAAAGGTACATACGTACTTATGTCAAGAAAATGAAAATCCGCCGTTGTTGACATAATAAATCAATGTCCATGTATGTAGACCATGAGTTTACAGTTTGTGGACACAACTAAAGCCTCTTTTCTGATGAATTCAGTATCATTTTGATCAGACACAATACCAATCTGTCTCATACTTAACGTTATGAGATTTATGCATCACATAGCCATGAACTATTGCATTCTGTATATCAAACTAAGTAACATTGCACAAAAATAATTGCTGGGAAGTGACTTTTATTTTTGGTGTGATTTGTTGTTTGCGGTAGAGCGCAATGTACCCTTTCTTGCCATGGGAAAGGGCCCTAACGCACGCAAAACATTGTGCTTATGGATACATGCAACTCTACAGGGGTCGTGGGGGTGTTTAAAGTTGTGTTATAACGTAAAAAACGTGTTTTCGTAAAAATAGTCAGTAAATGTTGGAATTTTGACCTTCAATATCTCCGTAACCAGAAAGCTTCCAGGTATGGTCGAGTATAAGAAAAAAATATTGCAATTTAAACATCCGTTATATATTTACTCTAAAACTAATATTGGTGAATTTTACAAAGTAGATAGCATGTAAGTAATAATCATGCTTAAGAAATGCTAGTATTCGTGTTCACAAAACATTGTAAAGAACTTTAATTATAATAACCCTAATACCAAAAATAAATTACTAACTAACTAACTAATAATATAACTAGACTAATACTGTATTTGGGTCAAACACAAAATATGTAATTCATCATTTCCAAAAAATAAAACTTCACATATGAGTTTGAAAATCAACCTTTATTCGTATAACAGTCTCTTATAATTCTTAATAATATCGATATAGATCAGTATTACATATTCTTTCGAAAAATAACAATTTTCATTTTTACAAGACCTAATTGTCTACAGATAAGAACATAAACCTTAGTATGTCATCACGTTTTATGATTTGTTTACAGAACTTAATTTATAATGATCAAAATAAAAACACGTTCGTTACATGACAGAATAAAGTTTGAAAATTCAACTATTTTAGAAAATAAGAAATGATAAAAAATTGCCCACAGAACGGACATCTTTCCTGTAGAAATTCCAATAAATTATACTTTCTTGCGCCTTCTTAAACTTCCTTTGAGAAACTTTATTTGCTTTGTTTTCTCTATTACAAGATCGAATAGCTCTCATACGGTACTTTGCCAATTTAGTTTCAATCACAAGTATTTTTTTTAGGTACTTATTTTCGATTCTTAATTTTCACGCGTTGCGTTTCACAATAGCATTCCCAACATTAATACGCAAACATGAAGGACTCGACGGTGGAGTATTCTGCTCAGCGAAATGCAAAGCATTTTTACAATTTTTTTCCTTCTGACGTCTTAATTTGGTCTTTTCCTTCCATATTTTTCTGATTTGTCGTTGTTCTCTAGGGGTGCAGTCTTTAACCCGGCGGTACTCGCTAGGTGTTTACATGCACGAATACTCGCTACCGGGTAAAAAATACCACATGATTTAAATGACATTATCTTGGAAAATAAGTTAGCTTTACAGACTTTAATGGCGTATTTAGTTTATCAATACTAATGTCTAATAAATAAAAGAAAATTGAAAGTTTGAATTATTATTTATTTCAAATTATAGCTTATCTTAAAAAAGAACGCAAAATTAAAAACAAAAATTCTTCATAGTCTTAGAAAAATCAACAAAAAAATTTTTTTCTTAGGTATCACGTAAAATTGAGATCAAAAATTATAAATCGACAGTGCTAGTGTAGTTGTACTCTGTGGTATTTTTTACCCAGTAGCGAGTGCCGCCGGGTTAATAGTTTTAATTTTGCCTTGTTCTTTTTTTCGTCGGTATCTTTCCCTATCCTGTCTTCTTCTTTCTTCTAATGCTGCTTCATCCATTTTGGCATGTACAAGACGTATACCGAGCTTCTTTTGATGACGCCTGCGCCTTTTTTTGTCTTCCTCAGAAAGCTGAATCCTATTTGTACTTGCCCGTGGCATCGTAACTGTAACAATATTTACATCATTTCCATACATTTTAAGGATCCATGCTTCCAGTCACACGAATGTCTTTTACAGAAAAAAAGATGTTTCAGCCAGAGTGAAACTTATTTTACACACATGCATCTACAGGAAAGATGTCTACAGGAAAGACATAATGTAAAATAAAAAAGATATCTTAAAATATTTTGAGGTTAGAATGAAAGCATGTTGGATTTTGCAAACCTATCCCTAATGCACATAAACGCTTACGATTTATATAATTTTTAATTATCTACTTACCAATATATACGTAACACAGAAAAGATCTTCAAAACACGACCAAAATCTTGTGTATCCTTTATTAGCAGTATTTTTTCACCGACGCAGACGCCATTTAAGAAAATTACGAACGAATGAGCGACATTTGAAGCAGTGATGCCAACATAACCCAAAAAATATGTTAGGTGTGTTCGAAATATTTAAAATTGTGTGAGTTTTACGTGTCTACAGTAGAAGACTACAAATATTAGAACAATATGTTTATATGTTTTTATTCGTAAATATGGATTGCTGATTTTTTTATCTACGCTAATATGAAAAGTTGTTTAATTTTTACGTACATTCACATTAAAATAATGTATTTATTGTTCCTGAAATATTTTTAAACATCTATCAAATTGAGGTGCTAAGCATCCGAACAGTCTACAGTAGGAGACATTTTGCTATAAACGAAAGCAGAAAATTAATAAATTTATTCTTATAAATAAAATAAGATCAAATATAGTATGCCGACAACTTAATCTTAAGTAATAAAAACACAAACATGCTTTAATAATGTACACCTGGAATTTATATAACCTGAACACTTTTTCACGCGTTTTTGTGTTTGACCCATTTGCCCAGACAAATTCAAAATAAATAACTTTTTAACCGTGCAATATACTTAACGATCTAATAAGAAATCTTCTACGTCTACGAGATTCACCCTCTACGGATATTTCTCGTAGACCGTCTACGAATATGTAGCACGTTCCTAGATAATTAAATTATCTCTTTTAGCTTTCATTACAAGCCAATACTGTCAGCACATAACGTGAAATCACGTCTCTATTCCCCGAAAGGTAAGGCAGAGATGTACAGACGCCAGCACATCAAGTTACTCGAAACTATCAAATTTTCCAAGTCAACTTTAAACCTTATGCTTTAGCGATAAAGTTGAAAATCTATCCAAAAAATTTGACAGATTGTAGTCGCTTAATGTGCGGGCGTCGGTATCTATAGTACACCCTAATTTCACCAGTTACATCCAAGTCCCATGTAATAAATAGATGGCGAGTCTTTTGCCAATAACCGGGCATGAACCCAGACTCCGAGCTGGTGCTAAGTAATTCCAGATAGAAAACAACAATTACATTGTTAACAATTACCTTCCCATATTCTTAATGTTAACACTATAAACTCTTACTACTCCTGGACAGTAAAAATGTAATGAAGTCATCAACATCATCATCATCTGCCTAGCCTTTTCCCAATTATGTTGGGGTCGGCTTCCAGTCTAACCGGATGCAGCTGAATACCAGTATTTTACATGAATCGACTGCCTATCTGACCTCCACAACCCAGTTACTGGGTAATACGATACCCCTAGGTGAGACTGGTATCAGATTTTCGGGCTTCTGACTACCCGTAACAACTGTCAAAGATCTACGAATGACAGCCGGGACCAACGGCTTAACGTGCTTTCCGAGGCACGGTGGGGTCTTGGTATGTAAAGATGGTCACCCATCCACAGACCAAACGCGGCAAACGAAGCTTAACCTGAATGATCGACCTGTGCGGCTGTTATTATTTAGCCACGGGCCCCTCAAGTAATTTTTAGTATTTATTTCTGTATGAGTGATTTTTTTGTGTTTTTTTCTTTAGAAATAAATGAATTCAAACCTTTAAAAATAAAATAACACTGCCTGATCCGGGAATCGAACCCAGGGCCTCCTGCTCAGTAGCAGCACTTAGACCACTAGACCTATAATATCTCAATGTTAAATCTCAGTTCCGTTGCTACGCCACAAGGTGTCCTACTTTAAATTCGCCCGTACATACATACACCGGTCAGCCAGTATCTTTTTTATCGTCAATCGCAACATTATATTCAGTACTAGCTGTGCCCGTGACTTTGTTCGCTTGGATGTCGGATAACAATAATGTGTCGCTTAGAAAAGGTGTAATTACTACTCCTTCATGGAAAAGGAAGAAATTTCCACTTTCGCCTGGTGGGAAGCGTTACCTGGGGTTCTCTACCACAGCCCTTTCGACTGGAGTCATTGCGTCTTCAGGGTTCATAATGTCAACGCGACGAAGTGTCACTTTGATTTTTGAGAATAAATAAAAACGAAAGCGCCTGATCGATGCTGATTATCTGACCAAACAGCCATATGTCTATAAAATATCTTAACTTTGATTTGGCCAAGATAAACTTTGCTAAAAAGTGTATTTATAAATTCAAGTCATCGTAAAATTCAAATACGGTCTTCAGGGATGCTTCACTTTACTTCTTCAAAAAGAAATGATTAGTTTACTGAATGTAAAGTACTCGTATGTACATGATAAATGCTACTAAAGCATATACTTTCTGAACAAAGAATTGGTAAAGAAATAGTTAATAGGAGTACCTATTAACTATTTCTCTACTATTTTTTTTTACTTTTTTTTTTTTTATTTTTTTATTTATTTTTAATTCAATTAAGTATAATTGAATTAAGAAGAAAGACTTATATCTATATGAGGCCAAATCACTTAATTCGTTCCTGACTCTGACTTACTAAAACCATTTTTCTTTACTCTTAATTAGTTCAGATAATGTGAACACCATTTTGAGCTATGTTAAATATGAACATATTACTTATAAATTTTGTTTTTCGCCATTTTATGCTCAATTTTTTATTTAACACAATTTTACAAGGCATCACGAAATATAACACACTTAAGTATTGAATATTGAATTAAAATTGTTTTTTTTTTTTGCAAATGTTTATACATACAGTGTGGAAACCACATACAGCCTTGGCCAAAAGTATTGAGCACCTTACAAATTTCGCTCGTTCACGGAAAGTATGGGAGTAAACCAAATCTATTGTTGAAGAATTTTTTTGTCGGCCATCTACAAAGGTTTAAACAATGACCCACGCCGCACAGCTAGCAATAAAACACCTGGGTGCAATAAAATGTGTTTTTTTACAATTTTTGTATTAATTTATCAGTTCGTTACCATCGCTCGTTGTGAACACATCCAGTGATCTATTGCGCTTTTTGTATTTTATTTCAGAAGTTTTAAGTGTTATCGTTGCAATATGCCAAAACAAAACGAACTTTCTTTAGAAAAACGTGTGCAGATACAGCTTCTGTATGAGCAAGGGAAATCACAAGTAGAGATTTCTAAAACTGTGAAATGTTCGCGCCGATCCGTGCAATATACTATTCAGCGATTCTCTACTACCGGATCACATGAAAATAGACCGAGAACCGGGCGCAAACGCATCACCACAGACCGTCGAGATCGTCAGTTACTGAGAGAGTCGTTAAGAAATAGGAAAAAGCTCGCTGCTGAGTTGTCGGAACAAATTAAGAAGCCAATTTCTGCTCGAACTACTCGCAGAAGACTTCAAGAAGCTGGTCTGAAAGGCTGTAAAGCTAGGAAGAAGCCATGGCTCTCCGATAACAACAAAAAAGCTCGATTGAAATGGGCTTTAAAACACCGAACTTTCACCGCTGAAGATTGGTCAAATGTTGTTTGGTCAGACGAATCAAACTTTGAGGTGAGTAAGTCAATTTAATGCCCTGATACAATTTTATAAAATGTTTTAAAAACCAAACGCATAATTGAATTTATTTTAGTTTTACGGAACTCAATATTTTTCTCTTTATTGCAGATTTTTGGTACACCTGGTGTGACCTTTGTGCGTCGCCGTGTGGGCGAAGAATTTAAGCCAGAGTGTGTGATCCCAACCGTTAAACACGGTGGAGGCAGCATAATGGTCTGGGGTTGCATGACCGATTCTGGAGTTGGCGAATTGTTCGTGTGTGAGGGACACACGAACAATTCGCCAACTCTACTAAGTACATAAATGTACTAGAAACTGCATTACTGCCTTCATTCACGAAACTTTTTGGCGACACGAATATGGATGGTGTCAAATTCCAGCAGGATAACGCGCCATGCCACAAATCTGCACGCACTATGAGATGGTTTCGGGAAAATAACACGGAACTGCTTGACTGGCCAGCTCAGTCTCCAGATCTGAACCCCATAGAACATTTATGGGGTTTATTAAAGCGCAGGGTTAGGCGCCACACAATTAACAACAAAGAAGATTTAAAACGCTGCCTGCGCCTAGAATGGAACTCGATTACTGTTGACGACTGTAAAAAACTTGTTAACTCTTTACCAAAAAGAATTTCTGCCGTAATTAAGGCAAAGGGTGGACCCACAAAATATTAATTTTGTATTAATAAATAGTAAAATAAACCCATATAAAACGTTTTGTTTTATTTCTATTTGATACTCCGCATAAAACTGAAAGATATCATGGGTGCTCAATACTTTTGGCCAAGGCTGTATATGTAATAAATTTTACCACATACTTGTTATCGCCTTTTCTGACGATATACAAAAAATGAACGAAATCGGTCGCGAAAAAAATTCAGCTGTTCCCTACATTTTGACGAGTTAAGCGAACATAAATGTAGGGAACAGCTGATTTTGTTCGCGACCAATTTCGTTCAGATTTTATTTTATTTTATTTAACACAAATTCGTGTAAGTACTACTTTGTATTGATACACAGCAATTTTCTTTGAACTCTGTGCAATACGTGTACTGTACGTTAGTGAGGAGTTCTATTGTCAGCTGAAATCTCGGTTGAAAACTCTTTCAAACAAAAAATAGTGTGACATACTGACGGACAGAATGAAATAATAAAAGTTCCTTTTCTTGGGTCATTATATGTGCTACAGAATCCTAAAACAGACGAATTGAGGACTTCTTCCATTTTGAAGTCGGTTATAAAGATGCCTCAAAGAATCCTTCAGTTTTTCTCCTAATTAAAATTCTGTAAAAGAGAACTGAGGAAAAACTTAAGTGAGATGAGACTTCTAGAGAGAAATCCAGAACCAAATATTCTAAGAGCTAGGTACACAGTCCAGGACCGTAACAGCATCTACGTCTCTACGAAACTACTTTCTTTCCAACAATTTTATTCAGTTTTATAATTAAAATTGTCTGTAACTATACGAATGATGGTCACTCTTCTGCGGAAAATTTCACCTATTTTTCGTTCCGTGACTGTTTCTCCCATTTTACTCATACCGCATGCTCCGTAAAAGAACTTCGTTGGTTCGTTTTTGTTTATATCACAATAATATGTTTTTGTTAGTACTATATCGCGAAAAAACATGCCGTTACGTGTTTCCACATTACGTAATGAAAAGTTGTTCTAGAATACATTAAATTGATTTCATCTTTTGACAGAGTGAAGAGATTGCGATGAAACATAAACGAATCATTACTCCAAGTTCTACACTATATTCGGGTATAAAAATTAACCATATTGGTTTAGTACTTTTTACGTGGAATCTGTTCAAACAGATAATCTCTCACATCCAAACAGACAAAAATTGATGAAATGGCATCTCTTGGTTATCATTTAACACCCCGACATTTTTTTTTTAATATTTTCAATGTACAGAAACGCCTCGTCAACAGATTTATTATACATATAGATATAGAGATAGATTTAGATGACAAGATGACACATCTTACCTATATACCTTAATGATTAGATCATGAAGTGTCGTTATACCCACTTTTTGTTTGCCTTTTTTTGTGCTACGTCGCGAAGTCACTTCTTCAACTCTGACTCAGATTCTCAGGTTTATTGGGTGCCGATATAACCGGAATCATTGAGTTACATTCATCTCAATATTAAGTTTCTTAATGCCTTCTTAATAATTTAGATGACTTTGATTAATAAAATTTATATTATATACAGACGCTAGTCGTAAAAATTAAGCATCTTCTTTAGTTTCGACGAGAATAGAAAATTCACACATGCCAGCATTCTGTCAAATTTCTTTAATAGATTTTCAACTTTATGGCAAAAATATTACTTTTAAAGTTGATTGGGAAAATTGCACAGTTTCGGGTAGCTTGATGTGCTGGCGTCTGTACATTAAGAGCTAAATATTGAACAGCTTCACTTATGCTACCGTTGCCGATGAAGAAATATTAAAATGAAAGGTGTCTAATTAGAAAAATCCTTATCAGCAAATTAAGTTGCCCGCCCGAGCTTTAAAATACAGGAGCAAACATGTCTCGGCGCACTGAATATTTCGCTTTTGACAAACTTCCGGAAAAAGCCTTGACTGATCTTAAATGATAACAAATTGTACGTCACCCCATCGTTTTTCCATAGCACAACTAGAATCGGAAAACCACTTGAAATAGGTACCTACATATTATGGTAATTACACCATAATATGTACCTATATCAAGTGATTTTCCGATTTCCTCTATCATTTTCTACTCAGTGATTAATGACCGGCGGCACTATTTAGTATCAAAGCTATTATGAGTACTGCCTCAACCATTCGAAGTCTCCATTGTGCAGTTTTTGCTTTAATATCTTTACTAGAACTAAGATCAATTAGTTCTTGAGTCATTGTTTAGATGGAAAAGTGTATTTGTATTGAAACGTCATGGTTGTTTGGTGACTTTGCACTTTATCGGAACTTTCCTAACTTGTCTATGGCATAGGCAAGTGTTCAGCGGGGTAATTGCGTAACACACTAACTTTAGCAATGCCTTTCATTTTGACAGTTCAACAACATTCATTGCTTAGTTACGCAATGGATTAGCAATATCTTTCAAAATTATTCAGTTTGTGATTGAAAGTTTGTTACGCAATTACTGAACTGCCGTGCGATTCTGTAACCATCTCACCGTGAAAGCTTGGGTGAAGTGAGCGTGGAGTGAGCTGTCATTCGCTAAGGATGCATGATTTATTTTATCGTATTGCAAAAAATGCTATTGTATAGGTATTTATCTATAGAATTTAGATAATAAATATATAATAATTATACAATAATATTAATATTCATAGAGTATATATATTGTTTTGACAAAAAGAGGTGCGTTCAGAAACTCACAGCTATCACATTCTTAAAAAAATTAAATGACGTACTTTGTTGCCATTTGGCAACATTATGCATTTAAGGGTTAACACTATTAACCTCTTACCGCATGCCAAGCCATTTATGGCTTCCCGTTTTTAATATTTTTTTACAGTTTATCTAAATATTAAAATAAGAAAACAAATATTGAATAGTGTCTATCATTTCTCAGTGAAACGAAACGTATTTTTTTAATCTATGGTAAGTCTATGGTTATTCAAATATTTGAGGTTATTTGATGCGCGGCCGGCTGTTGAATTGCAACAAATTGAGTAATAAACATATTAGTGAAAAACAAATATAAAACGGTGAGTGAGTAAATCAAATAAAATAATTATATACTCCATGAATCATGCTTTACGACGAGTGTTAGTTATTTTTGTGTTCATGTTTGTTTTTGTTACATTTTTGACCCATTTTTTGAAAATTCCAAATGTGGCTTCGTATGCGTTCCCACTGTCGTACTGTCAGTCATATATGGCTTTGTATGCACTATGGCTTATCATTCTTCTTTTTCAGAAATGGATCCTTCTCGCTTTTATGGATGTTCTAAGCATGTAAATCCTATCCCTGGTGATGGCTTTTTGAGTGATGACGACCTTGTTTCCGATTCAGACCCAGAATACGAACCTTCCTCGTTTACCCAAAAAAAGACATATCCTCATACCTGAGTCTGACTCAGAAAGCTCTGATGACAACATACCTTTACAGAAACTACAGTCTAATAAAAAAAAGGGTAAAAATTCAAAAAAGACCTGGTACAATGGAAATCTGACAAAATGGAACCATACGATAAAAATAACTTCCTATTCATGGGAAACGCAGATTTACCGCATACAATACAGCAATTAGAATCACCGGCAGATTTTTTCAGTTTTTTATTCACAGATGATATGATTGAATTAGTTGTTGAGCAGTCTAATATAAAATCTGTTCAGGAAAATATCAATAAGCCAGCAGGCATTACAATTAATAAAGAGATGGAGCAGTTTATTGGTATTGTTATTTTTATGTCGTGTGTGAAATTGCCAGCAACCAGAATGTATTGGTCAAAACACATCGGTCAGGCACAAGTTTATGAAGTTATGACGTGCAATAGATTCGAAGTCATAAAACAGTTTTTGCACTTCAATAACAATGTCAATTTCAAGCCTTTCGGAACCGACGGACATGATAAACTTTTTAAAATTAGACCTCTTCTGAATCAAATTCGTGAGCGTTTGTTACTAGTTCCAAAAGAAGAGTTTTTGGCTGTTGACGAACAAATAATCCCGACAAAATGTCGTCACGAGCTAAAACAATATAACCCTGCAAAACCACATAAGTGGGGTTACAAAAATCAGGTTTTGAGTGGCGTATCAGGCTTTAGTTATGACTTTGATATCTTTGCTGGAGACCAAAGCAATACTCGTCCTACAGATGCACCTGATCTGGGTGTCAGTTCAAATGTTGTGAGTCGGCTCACCGCCACCGTTCCAAGACACGTCAACCATAAAGTTTGTTTTGATAACTGGTTCAATAGCCCGAATCTTCAAGTTTATTTGTACAAAAACGGCTTGTTACCTTTAGGTACATTAAGACTCAATCGTGTGCCAAACTCAAATATGCCTTCTGAAAAAGATTTGAAAAAAAGGGGACGAGGTAGTTTCGAAGAAAAAATTGCCATTGTAGATGACGTCAAACTAAGTTTAATTTCATGGTTTGATAATAAGAATGTAAATATTCTATCAGCATATGTGGGTAGTGAACCAACTACGACAAAACGACGTTATTCCCGTCAAGAAAAAAAGTACATAGATGTAGTTTCTCCCCAAGCTATCGATGTTTATAACCAGCACATGGGAGGGGTCGACTTACTGGATTCAATGCTCGGTTATTACCGAATTCACTTACGATCACGCAAATGGTACAAAAGGATCTTCTTCCATATGATAGACTTGTGCATGGTTAACGCATGGCTTCTATGGCGCAGGGTTAATGAAAATACATATATGCCCCTATTTGATTTTAAACTTGCAGTTTCCGAACATATGCGTAAAGCAGGCAAAGTTATTTCCAAGGCAAAAAAACGTGGTCGTCCAGCAAGTCTCTTGGGAACACCGACATCGTCGAGAGCTGGTACTCCAAACAGCATGCCAGGTTCGCCAGTTCCCTCGAAAAGGTCTCGAAAGGCTCCAGCCAGGCATCAAGATTTACCATTGACTTCAGTACGTACTGACAACGTCGATCACTTTCCTATTTGGGTCAAAAACCAACGCCAATTATGTCAAAACTGCTCAAAGCTTCGTTCTTACACTAAATGTCAAAAATGTGAGGTATTTTTATGTTATAATGAGAAAAGAAACTGCTTTAAAGATTTTCACAAAATATAATAACTGTGCATACGAAGCCATATATGCTTTCAGCCCATTTTACAAAAATGCATACGAAGCCATATATGGCTTCACTATATAACTTATTATATGATAAGTACATAATTTTTTTTTCCTGTTTCTTGAGTTTATCCAAAAATAAATAAAGACTATTTTACATAAAAATATTTTTTATTGTACATCCTTCATAATTCATGCAGTAAGAGGTTAAGTGCTCACTTCACTTATGATTTCACGGTGAGATTTTTACAGAATCGACCGGCTGATTTCTGAACTGTCTTTTGTTTTGGGAAAGTTTTAATAACTTACAAAACTTGTGATTATGAAATACAACAGGAGAATCAAAGTCTATTCAAAGTCTAATCATTTATTTCAAATAGGGAAATATAAGGTATTTTTGAACGTCAACATTTACAAAAAAAAAAAAAAAATTGATTCTAGTTGTGGGTTCAAATCCGGGCAAGAACCGATTTGACTTTTTCAATTCATATGCATATACTTTCTGAGTTTATCTTGGACATTACTGACAGCGGAGAAGGAAAGACATCATGAGGAAATCTGAACTTGTAGTATAAAAAGTCTGAAAACCCGTGCCTTCTCCGTATGAGGAGACTCTTGGCCCTGCAGTGGGACAACAATATGCTGGGATTATTGTGTTATTTTTACTTGCAAATGAATACATTCGTAAGTTAATTGTATAAATTCGTAAGAAACTCTATCTTTCCTTCTGTCTGTAACCATTTCATGCCTAAACCACTGAACTGATCGTCACAAGCTACTTTTCATCTTATAAGAGCTCAAATAATAATTGGCAGCCGATGAAGAGTGAAGGGATCCGGCACGGACACGACACTGTTACGGATCTTGCTGTACCAACTTGTAATTGATTAAGATTTTTTGTTCCATTAGATTTTTGAGTCTTCAGTGGTGGACTTATGGTAAAGGTCGCGACTTACGAGTTGCAAGTCGTAGGTTCGAACCCAGATAGGCGCTCTACTTTGTGTAAATTATTTCATAACCACTGCTCTCAAAACGGTGAAGGAAACATCGTGAGGAAACCGGCATATCCTAGAGCCAAAAATTCGAAGACATGCGTGGCATCTATCAACCGACACTTAGCCCGCTGGTAGTTTACAGCCCACTCCTTCTCTTCGACAGGAGGCCTGTGTCCGAGCAGTGGGAACATTATTGGCTGATTATGCATGGGTCTTTATGTCCCGTAGGTTAAGGACGGGGGCTCATCAATGAGGTGCATCATCTGCTTAGCCTTTTCCCAACTATGCTGGGTTCGGCTTCCAGTCCAACCGGATGCAGCTGAATACCAGTATTTTACATTAAGCGACTGCGTATCTGACCTCCACAACCCAGTTTTGGGTAACAAAACCCCTTGGTAAGACTGTTTGTCAGACGTTCGGGATTCTGAGTATCCGTAACGACAAAGATTTACAAATGACAGTCAGGACCAATGGCCTAACGTGCTTTACGAGGCACGGAGGGGTCTTGATATGTAACGGACGGTCACCCATCCAAGAACAGACTTCGAAAAGCGTAGCTGTACGGCTGCTTTAATTCAGCCACTAGGCTTGATGATGTGTTTCAAAAATAAATATGTTTCTACGAGTATCTACTTCTGCCCGAAGACGAAGCATCCATTTGAAACGTTGCTCTTCCACGTCAGAGAACTTATCATAAGTCTATTAAAAGTTTGATAAGGTCACATGATGTCGTCTTGCGGCGAGCGAATATTAACTTCCAAGTAGTGGGCTTAAACCTATTTAACTAAGTTCGGAGGAACTGTTCTTACTTATGCAGAAGACGCACGATTAAGACGACTGTTTGGTGACTTCTAAATCTGTGTTATCATCATTTCAGCTGAAAGACGTACACTGCTGGATATACTTAGGCCTCCCCAAGCACTGCCATTTCGACCGGTTCTGTGCTTCTCGTACCCAACGGATTCCTGCGGCCTTCACTAATAGGTCACCGGTCCACTTTGTGCAAGGCCTTCCAACGCTACGTCACAGATTACTAAATAGTTACTACCAGATACTTCACTCAGTAGAAAATTTTCAATACCTACCTACTGCTATAATAGCCTACTACGTCGCGTCGCCAACCGCTGCATGCTAAAATGTGCCTATGTACGAATGAATTGAACAACGTGCGTGCGCTTCGCTTGGGAAAACCGCATTGAATCTGGTCGGCAAACGGCCCGAGACCGCTCGGCCGGGCGGTAGGTAATTATAGCGCGCAAGTACATGGAGTGACGGAGGCCTGGCTACGTTTTCCGGTACGCGGTCGCCACTGCAGAACCTTTTGGCCCCATCGGCCATCTGTTCTGCGAGCAATGTGCCCTGCCCACTGCAATTGCAATCTATGTATACATATTATAAATTAAAGTCGTTATTTGTGTCTGGCTGTGAGACCGCATTGTTCTTCTAAACTGCGCAACGGTTTTCACCCTCGTTTAGAGTATTTATTTCGGAAGGTTTATGTGTACAATACATTATTATTAAACTTAATGAAGAAATCACGATGAAACCGTGCGAAGTAGGGGCGGGTCTGCCTAGCCTTTTTGCAACTATGTTGGAGTCGGCTTCCAGTCTAACCGGATCAGCTGAATACCAGCATTTTACATGGAGCGACTGCCTACCTGACCTTCACTATTCAGTTTCTGGCTAATACGACACCCCTTGGTAGACTAGTTGTCAGACTTTCGGGCTTCTGATGACCCGTAACGACAGTCAAAGATCCAAGAATGCCAGCTGGGAACAACTTGACTTGTTTTCCGATGCACGGAGGGGTCTCGGTATTATAAAAATTATAACATAAAATAATTCGTAATTTGAAAATTACTCCCTGCACCGCTCGCCGACATAGTGCTCTCTGTCTTTCCTTTCTTTCCATTCGCCTACTTTTTGCATAATTGTGTTATTCGTTATAATTTCATTGATGCGATATTATGATTTGACCTCGGCTAATGACCGCTGCGCTACCAGTTCTTTTCTAAGTACAGGAAGGAAGAAGATGCTTTTTTAGAAAATTGTAAATAAATAATGACGTTTAATGAAATTAAAATATGATAATATGTTCATAAAACTTAGCGAAACCGTATCGTGTGTTAAATTAATATCCCCATTATTAAAGCGGTTGTGAACTTGGTTTGAATTTTGTCGAAATAAGTTTTCTACATCTAAAGTGATTGAGGTAGGTCTTTAAGCACCTACACTCCAATCTTCACATTTTCTTTAAACACAATTATTTTCTTATTATTTTTCGCCATTGAAAATGTAATGAGAGGTCCACGCGACCACTTTTGAGGCTTCGCCGACAAAGGAGTTTTGATTGATTGGAATTACCAATTAAGATTTTCAATTTTCTTTACAATATTAGGTAGGCAGGCGGTAAGTACGTATAAACATTTCGCTTGAATCTCCTGCATGGCATTTAAAAGGCAATTTGGTTGTAGAATAGCCCCGTATTTTCCGGCTTGATTACATGAAACTGTTCCAGAAAATTACATAGGTAACTCTTTCAAGTTTCAATACCGTTCTTGTTGGGCGTAGGTAATCATGGTATAATTAGACAAAATATCCCAAGTCCTACCTAAAGTGAGTTGTAGAGATGTGGTCGTAGGTCTTATAGTAAGGGCTGTTTTTCTAAGATGATAGAAAAAGCAGTAGGAAAGTTTTGTTCTACTATGGGTCAAACCTGAGACCGGCACGATCGATGTCAAGATTTCCACCATTACGTCAATGCAGCTCTCATAAAATATTTATAATGAATAAAAATACAGTTAACAATTTTTTTAGATTGATAAGCTTAAAAAAAATCAGGTTTTATAATTTTTTATAAGAGCCGATCGGTTTTTTATACTAACGCCACCTCGCGATATCACAAAGAACTACGACGTATACACGTAAATCATGAATGAATGTAGTAATGAATGAGTCCGCGAGAGATCGCGACGCTACAACCAATAAGAATGCGTGGAGATATTAATAAAATTGCAACAAATTAAATATAATATAACAGTCAGGTCAGCTCATCAGCTGATAAGTAGTAGAGTAATATTACTTAATGGCGACATAATAAGAGAAAACAATCATTATTCAAGAAGATTGTCGTGGAAACAGTGTTTTGTGTGTCTGTGATGTGTTATGAAGAGTTAACTTTGAAAAAAGAATTTTGAAGTTTGTTTGGTGGCCAATGTTAAACATAACCTCAAAAAAGTAAATAAACGCACTAAGGTCAAAGGTAAATATTCTGTTTCTTTATTTTGACGATATTTAAATGACGTTTTAATGGTTGGAAATCTTCCAGTGAGTTGGAATTTGGTAAAACTTTGTAGTTATGTGTTCAATAATTTTGTTGTAATAGTATTGAATGTTCTTAACTTTATAATTTGTGCTGGTGATTTATCAACTGTGTTATTGTGCATTGGCACAATACAAAAATAATAAACAATGGTTTGCAATCGCAGCTTATTGAAGCTGCGATTGCAAGCCAGTGTTTATTATTTACCAAGGCTTTGTAGGTAAATAGGTAGGTATGTGCTATCCAAATCTATTTTCAAGTTAATTGGTTGTTGGTTGGTTTGTTTTTTTTTCATTTTTTTTTTCATCTGTCAAGTCAACTGTCAAATTGTCTCATAGATTATGAACATAAGCAAAATAATTCATGCATGGAACCTACTTGTAAATACATAAGCAACCTATGATACTTACAGTATTATGAATGGTATATTCCCTTTTTAAGCGATCAGAAAAAATTAAACCCCACCTTTTAACAAACACTGATAACTAAAAATGGTGAACATTTTAAGGACAACGATAATGCTTTTGAAGTACACAGTCCACGATAGCTAAGTGACCATTAATGTAAGGGATACACCACTTTACACTAATGACAGACTCACCTAAAACGTTATCGCATCAAGTAAATAGAACTGTTTGAGTGACTCAACCGCTGAGTCGGCGAAAGTGGCTTCTTTTTTTTCACACTGGCTGCCAGGCGTCGAAACTCAGGCATGTCCGTCACTATACACTGCACAGGTAAAATTCTCTCATAAAATGCACTTTCCCATCCTCAACACTGCATCCTTAACACAATAAAGATAGAGAAAAACAGATAACTTGGCTTAAAGTTGTCGAAATTCGTTATCGTTTTCGAGATCGCAACAGGCACATCGTCCGCCGTCGCCGACGTCCGTCGATTGGCGCAGCGATGCCTCACCAGAGCTACGACACTTGAAACCCACACGAGGATGTCTAGAATGACACGAAACGTGATCACACACACGATTAGGGAAACATGAACAATGAAATTTAGTTTCTGGAAACGAACAAGTGCCGTGGAGGAGCGAACTCTTAGCATTGACTGGACTGCGCTTGGGCCGTGCAGGATGCGACCCATTACGCAAAAGAGCGTCCATTATTGTATTGTCGTGGGCTTATCGTAGTGCTAGTGTCTCCTTAAATTGCCGACCCGGACCGAGTGAACGTGTGTATTGCTCAGAAATTTGGGAACGCTGCCATTAGCTATTTGAAATATGTAAATGCACTTTTTGAGTTTGAAGATGTTAGAGATTATCCAGAAGGTAGGCGAGAACACTTTTTTAGTAATAATTCAATTATAGCGGTTCAGGTACGGCGTAGATAGCGTGTCAGAAACGTCAGAAACATCATTTCATGACCCTATCGTGATGTAAATCAGTCATCATAAGTAATGACTGCATTTAGGTACATTAAGAGGCCACAACGAACCAAGTCACGGGACCGGAACCAGGGTTATCACGCTCGTTTGTTCAATTGGACGCTTAAGTACCGGCGAAGCTCTGAAGCCGGCCATATCCGCTGATATTTCTCACAGGAACCTGCAGAGGGAAACGTGGACGTGGCGCAACTTGAAGACCCTTCCACAGATAGATAATAATTGATAAGTAGGTCGTGTATTTGCATTTCGTCTTACTAACAGGACGACAGGAATGTCTTGTAATTACACCAGACCATGTTTCGCAGACATATCCCCTTTACTCATCCTACAGACTAGCAATTAATGTGAAGACACGTCTCAAATTGTTCCCAGTTCAAGCAGGTTAAAAAGCCACGCCATAGGTCACTGTGGCATGACTTTTTAACCTGCTTGAACTAGGATTTGTCAAAATCCACGACTATCTATAACTTGCAGGAAAAAATATTACTGTAGTACTATATCCTGCTCCTCTTAAACTATCTTCGGATCAAACCAAGTCATGAGAATATACATAAATAGACCAACACAGTAATGCATGTGGCAAAACAGAGAACTAACATGAAATGTACTGGATCTGACAGCTTTCTGACATCTTTCCTATACTAGCAGCGCCGCGCTACGTGCACAAAGATGTTTGTCGGTCTATATGTTTTTTTAAATCGGTGTCGTTGGCACTTGTACGTCTCTGTGAGGGCAAGCCGCTCCCGACTCCAACGAATTCGATCAAGGATGTGCACAATGAGTTTATAAGGTCGAACGACTCAACTCCTATTTGTAGTTTATTGTAAACATTTGATGCTGATTTTTTTTTCTTACTGACAGCTTTTACGTTGTATTTTGGGTCAGCTGGATTTCAAGGTGTGTCATGGAGCCTGCTTAGCTATTTGTGGTGGAACGCAGCTAAGGAAAGTTTTTAAGTACGAGTCGGGAAAATGTTGCATCACCAACCTTTTGAAAGTGAAACATGTAAGAATTATTGTTCTAATAGCGATATTCTCAGCTTCTTATAAGCTACTAGCTTTTGCCCACGGCTTCGCCCGCGTGGATGTCGACAAATATCCAACGGGAACGTACTACCGGGATTCACTAATATTTCGGCTTATGGTTGGAAACAACCATAAGCCCAAATATTAGTGATTCTAACATAAAAAATAAAGAATTTTAATTAAAAACAAAATGTCATCCCCTTTTTACCCCCTTAAGGGTTGAAATTCTAACAACACCGTTGCGTTAGCTTCCAACCATAAGCCTAGATGGTAAACTTATTGATTTTTACTTCGAAAATTAAGGACTTTCCATACACAAATTCATCCCCCTTTTAACCCTTCGGGGGTGGAATTATCAATAACGTTAAGACATGTATAAATTAATTTTCAATCGTCAGCCTAAGTACAAAATTTGAAGATCCTAATTTCAAAACTGACGGACTTTCATATAAACTTCCATCCCCTATTTTACCCCTTTAGGGGTGGGATTCCCAAAATCCTTTCTTAGTGGATATTTACTCTTCACAAAGAACACAAACTCCAAGTTTCATGTTTCTACGACCATCGGTTTGGGCTGTGTGTCGATATATCACCCAGTCCGTCAGTCATAGTCAGTTTACCATTTTATATAAGGTCCCATTAAAATAGATGGACAAACTTTTAGAAATCATTCAGACCAACAAAATAAGGAAATTGGTGAAAAAAATATATGAGAAAAAACGCATCAGATACTTACAAGAAAAATAATAAGGTACTTAACGAAAAATCACATAAAATCTTTACAATTTTTTTAATGACTTATTTTCTCTCTGAAATAGGTCAATTGAATTAAAAATCAGTTGGGGTGTCTGAGGTTTTGCGCATTTAACGTTACACGTTGTATAGATATATTACGGCCGCTCTCACAATCTTCTGATTGGTAGGTACCTCTTCTTCTTATGGTTTATTTTTCTGGCGGATCCGGACATTTCGGATATTTTTGGGCGATAATGATTTTATCTACTTACTTCTATCTTTTATTTTATTACATACAACGTGTAACGTTAAATGCGCAAAACCTGAAAATAGTTTGATCAGAATAACGAGCAGAATTAATTGAACCACTTTTTAATATAGGTCACATTTTTCAAAAAATCTTCATTAAAAACGTTGCCGTGTCTATTTATTAATAGGTCAAGCAAGCCAATGTCAGCGCGGCGCAGCGGCCCGGTGACGACTCCTCCCTCGGTAAAGCGTCGTCGCAGACGCAAGAAACGATCAGAATGGCCAGTAAAACTAAAACAGCACATAAAACCTTTACAATTTTTTTAATGACTTATTTTCTCTCTGAACTAGGTCAATTGAATTAAAAATCAGTTGGGGTGCCTGAGGTTTTGCGCATGTTGACGGCACGGTTGGCGCAGTGGTTAAGCGATTGACTGCTGCGCTGCGTGTCGCGGGTTCGATTCCCGCACGGAACAAATATTTGTATGACCTACATGTATTTGTTCCGAGTCTGGGTGTTTTTCTATCTATAATATGTATGGATTTACAAAAAAAAAAAAAAAATGTATTTAAGTAGTTTATCAGCCATCTTGTTACCATAACACAAGCATTAGGTTGCTTAGCTTGGGACAAATGGTGCTGTGTGAAATGTCCAGGGATTTATTTATTTTTATTTTATTTAACGTTACACGTTGTATAACTTTTACTTAGTGTACCTATTTGATTTCATTACCACTACTCTCAAAACGGTGAAGGAAAATATCTTGAAGAAACCGGCTTGTCCTAGAATAAAAAAATCGACGACATGTGACATCCACCAACCCGCACTGGTCCCGCGTGGTGAATTATGGCCCACTCCCTCTCACAGAGAGGACGCCTGTGTCCCAGCAGTTGAAAGAATATAGGCTGAAAATGCTTGCTTATCGTTTATTTATGCATTTTTTGTGTTTGTTTCCTATTTTTACTTTACCATAAAGCGGCTACCCGCCAGTTACAAAGAAAATTAGACAAAATTCGTAAGTACACTCATCTCATAGAGCCTCATAGTTACGATAGCAAGAATAATTATACGAAAGAAAGAAAGAACAATGAGAATTATTGTTACTTTAGTACTAAAGCTATAATTATGTAATGAACTTAACGTCCATAAAGGTTCAATTATATCTTCAGGAAGTCACACATACCGTAGGCAAAGATCTTCTTCCTAAATACCTAGTTATACTCGTAATACAAAGACGTTGCCAAGGATGTCCTTAATTATGTGAATAAAATGCATTACGTCACTTTTTGTCCTTGAATTAAATAATAAACACTGGTTGGTTAGAAATCCAAGCATCACTACATCTTCTATTGCACGCTTGAAATTCAAGATGGCCACCAAGAAACATTTAACGCCGTACCAAGTTATCGATTTCAATATCCCAATGATAAGCAGTAAATCATTTCGAAAGGGATCGATAAAATCTATAATATTTATGCATAGGTTTCCTATTACGGATGTGCAGGTGTTAAACGGGCAACGGTCGTGTGAGGTGCGCCAGTCATACCACTGATTTCAACCAATGGTAGATCAGAATTTATACTGGTATAGGATTTCTAATAGATTACTTTGTGATATTTTTCATTTTATGGACTTTTGAACTACACTCAATAAAGACGAAATGACTTTCAAGGTACCTACTTACCTACTGCTAAAGTTACTATCCATACTTATCATGCTTTCATCTGGCTACTTACTAATAATACCTAGATAGATATTTTTTATAGCATGATAACATAATACCGTTATTCAATGCCCTTAAAAAACGGTATTATGTTAGAAACTGATAACATTGTAGTAGTTAGTCGATAAACGTTCAAATAGTATTTTTCCAATTGTTTTTGCGTCATTGCAAAAAAAGCTTTAATCAATATTGTTTATGTAGGTAGCATTATTATCAGCTTCCAATGTAGCGTGTCTTTGCCCCATATTTTATTAAAAAGATAGATAAAACTGTAATTTTCTACATGAATTAAATTACGTTTCACTGATAAAGGTGCCGAGTCTGTTGTTCACGAACTAAACTAAATTTAATTTTAGTGCATCTTTTTCTTTCTATAGTTTAGTCCTATCAAATTAGTCAGCGCCTGACGTAAATTGACGTAATTTAGTAGCCAATGTTTTAATCACGTCTAAACTTGTCTATGGAGTTTCTTAAGGCGCAGGTATACGACTTCTAATGATTTTAAATTCAACATCACGTCTAAACGACCAGACTTATTTATTTGAAAAAAAAATATGTTATACTAGACAATTTTCTTCGTAATTTGATATGTGAATATTTGAAACTATATTTTTTTAACATAGAGTAATTAATTCGTAAAGTATTGTCTAACCTGGACAAAAAAACGATAATCACGCAAACACTATCGGGTGTATTTTCATAAAACTTTCATCATCTAAAAGACAATTTAATTTCCCAAATTTTAGTATACGGTTTTTATTTGTTTTGTGCTTGATAAATCAACGTGGATTATTTTTTCGAATAAACTTGTGCGCGTTGAAGCGGGGTCCCTTGCGGGCGACGGGCGGCAGTGCATCGCTGACCACTGTCACGGGTAGACGCTAACGCTCGGAGTAATCACACCATAATTTTATTCGCTTTTGAGTTTCGTGCTGAAAATGGCTGGTAAATCCAAATTACTAAAAAAGAAACGCCTTATACTGGCAAAAAATAGATTATTGAGGTACCTAAGTAACGTATTTTAATCGAAATAAAATTATCATTAACCTTTATCAAAAGTTTAAATTAGTGTATCTAAATTAAAAAAAATATATACATTATGTATATAATATTCAATTGTAGTAATATACTTTTATTTTATTTATAATAATTGTGTTATTTCTGTTTTAGGAGAATACCAAATAACGAAGATTCTCAAGTCGTAATTGTAATGTAGTATAACCATACTGTATCCTTGTTGGGACAGTCCGGATCAGAGTTTAAAAAAATACTTCGTTGCTATTATTGAAATAGTTGTGGGGTATTTTATAGTTGTTACTAGTATTTTATTATTATTATTTGTATTCTTGGTACGACAATTTCGTACGACCTCGACTGCGGAGATGTAATTTTTAGGGTTCCGTACCCAAAGGGTAAAACGGGACCCTATTACTAAGACTCCGCTGTCCGTCTGTCCGTCCATCTGTCACCAGCCTGTATCTCATGAACCGCGATAGTTAGACAGTTGAAATTTTCAGAGATGATGTATTTCTGTTGCTCTTTCCATTGTAGGTCTGGCTGTATAGTACAGGAGATACAGGCAACTACGCACATTGAAAATGAAAACGGGGACATTATTGCTGACAAGTAAATGCATACCTAACTTATTGTTCCAATTTTCACAGTAGCTCACATACAGGGGAATTTGGTACAATTGCGCGAAAGACACTTACGCGACTCCTTTTGCGCAATTAGACATATCCGCGAATTGACTTTTGCGCGACTGGATGTTTCCACGACTAGACTGTTGGCGACTGACATCTCCGCGAAAGACATTTGCGCGACTACACTTACACGAAACGTGAAAGGATGCTTGCGCGACCTTTATTTTCGTAAAGGATACTGGGAAAAATCCAAAAAATGAGATTCCATACAGACGTAACATCACGCCTGTATTCTCCGAAGGGTAGCGCAGAGGTTTATACTAAGTATGTGTAGTACACCCATTTATTACTTTATCTACAATAGTCAACATACGTAATATTAGTTATACACATAGTTTAAATTATTGAAACTTATATTATGCGGTCCCACACGTTTCTTCTCCTGAGTGCGAGGGAGGTCGAAATCAAAATCCAAGATGGCGGCTGTGAAATTTTACAAAATATGCGTCAGGGGTGTCATTTCGTTGGTTTTCGGGGGCGCTAATGACGAAGATGAGCTTAAAGTCAATAATTTCGACATCCCCCGTTCCGGGGAGGGAGAACGTATGGAACCGCATAATATAACATTCTACACTTTAAACGAGATATTATCAATTACCTACATAAAGTAATAAATGGGTGTACTATACAAACTTAGTATACACCTCTGCCGTACCCTTCAGGCAAAATAGGCGTAATGTTACGTCTGTATGGGATCTAATTTTTCAGATTTTGCCCAATACCCTTTACGAAAATAAATGTCGCGCAAGCATCTTTCGCAGAAGTGTCAGTCGCGCAAGTGTCTAGTCGCGCAAAGGGAGTCGCACAAATGCCTTTCGCGGAAATGTCTTTGGCACATGTGTACTTATACTTCTTATCGTAATAAAGTAAAGTTTATTGCGTTAATCAGTTGTTTCGTTGTTTTTGCAACGGATAAAGTAAAAATTCACTCCTAGATTTTTCGTTTTATTTATCATTATAATTATGTTTCAGTTCTGAAGTAATTGGAACAACATTTACTGAGGAGGAATACTTTCGGGTAGAGACAGAAAATGGGGATTCAGTGTCTGCTAGGTAAACAATTATTAAAATAATTTTGTAAATAACTTGGTATAAATACTTTTTAGTAAGAGGTTAGAACAATATCAATGTAAGCTGACCTAGTATTTTTAAATTTTCCACAAATTTGTGTGTTGTCTCACGACAAAACTGTTGCGTTAGCGTCTTCTACCCGTCCATGGCATATCTTTGTCAACCTAAAATGATATGCCATGGATGGGTAGAGGACGCTTAAACAAACAAAATATATCCTGAGATAGTACCTGTAATTTAATGTAATAA
This sequence comes from Eremobia ochroleuca, assembly GCA_949629135.1. Taxonomy (NCBI): domain Eukaryota; kingdom Metazoa; phylum Arthropoda; class Insecta; order Lepidoptera; family Noctuidae; genus Eremobia; species Eremobia ochroleuca. Next base: position 2,779,872 of record OX451401.1, on the reverse strand, counting down.
AACTTTTTGTTCATAGAAAGAAAATCCGATTATAGTGCACAATTCTCATATTTTTTTTTTTTTAGAGAAAATGAATCTGTACAAGGGATGCGAATAGTAAATATAGCAAATTTTTTTAAAGACCTTCAAGAAGTATCCATATATAATATATATGGATACTTCTTGAAGGTCTTTAAAAAAATTGATTTCACACCACAGTCTATATTCCCTTATATATTATACATATAAGGGAATATAGACTGTGGTGTGAAATCCGTAGAAATCATAGCTGAACGTAAATTAGGGCTTGTTTCTAATTTAAAACTAAAATGAAATATGTGTAACGAAACGTTTATCATTTGTTGCAATGACCCTGAAATTGATATAAATATTAATACAGTTGCGGGTTCTGCAGCAATAGGATGTGGCAATACACAGCTAAATGAATTATTAGCTGCAATGGATTTACCCCAAATATCCCATAACATATTTAGTAAAAGAATGGACACAGTAAACAAAGTTTGGGAAAAAGAAATTGCCATTTCCATCAATGAAGCTGCTAATGAAGAACGTCGATTAGCTATTGAAGATGGCAAAGTGAGTGCAAACGGCATCCCACTTATTGACGTCATTGCAGATGGCTGTTGGGGGAAAAGGTCATACAAAAAAAATAACTCCTCCCTACCAGGCGCAGCTGCGATAATTGGGAAAAGAACAGGAAAAAATCTTTTTATGGCTGTGATAAATAAATACTGCTGCCTATTTTTTGGCCAAAGAATCAGCATTGCCATCCAACGTGGTAATGCTGCCAGCCTTTTGGGAACGTTTCCTATTGACAGCGATGCGGAAGAATTTTTTGATGCCCTTTGATTATTTGCCCTCCTTTTTATATACTTGTACATATTTTTACTATTTAAAATAAATTAATTATATAATTCACATATTTTTGTTTAATTTGATCATTTTAAATCTTTGTACATAAACAAACTGACACATATAAACTCATGCCTTTTTTCCCATGGACGCCAACTGCCACGATCCTTACAAGCTGATTCTATTTACTTTGTTTACGTTCATATATCTGGTCATACACGCACACAAATCACACATCTTTGTGTTATGCTTTTGTCATCTTCTGTTATTATTTTAGTAGATGTGTCTATATTTAAGTAGTATTTTCTATTCATGTATGGACACATTTATTAGGTACTTACTTAAATATATAAACCAATTTATTCAATGCATATTATTAAAATAATATGATTACTTAGTTAATTATCAAAATATTACCTTATTTATTAACTTTATATTAAAGTAAAAATTAATGGTGATCAAAAATCAGGCATTATCCTCACCATCTGAAACGTATGGTTACCCTAAGAAATCACGTGCGTGCAGTTGCGGGGTCGCGGGGCGTAACGCTCGCTCCTCCCACTCGCTCGAGGTCGCTGGCATTTAATGTCGTCTTAATTTGATAGGACTAAACTAATATTTATCTTCTGTCATTTTCCTAATGAAGTACAAAGAAAAACTTGCACTAAAATTCAATTTAGTTTAGTTTTTGAACAAGAGAATCGGTGCCAATGTTTAATTTTCATATTTTTAGACATCTGTATTTTGTTTTAACAGAAGGTCTTGAGACATGCGAAGGGAAGAAACAAATACGAAAAAATGTAGGGAATATTGAAAGAAAACGTAAATCATTCATCATCTGCCTAGCCTTTCCCCAACGATGTTGACGTCGGATTCCAGTCTAAAGCTTTGATTTCCTAGAAAAGCGGTTCCGTCATTGTGTGACCGATGACCGTTCACAGCTTTCTTAGGAAACCCAAACTTTACGGATGGAGCTGATCAGTATTTTTTTCTCATACTTATTTTGTATGGAGGATGAACTTTACACCCTGTTTTTCATGCTTCTACATGAAAACACTAATAATTATGAAAAAGAAATGTCAGTTCGCATTTTATTGGTTTTTCGTGGAAATCTAATCAACTACACACCGTCCAACGTGCTGGTTTGGCAGCAAATAAATTAAAACAAAACTAACGAAATTTTATCACGTAACCTTTACTTAGGGAAAATTATGATGAAGGGCTACGGTATTTGAAGCCGTATGACGGCGTGTACCTCACCTCCTCGAGTTACGTAGGGAACTAATAGCTAATTAATAAAACTAAAGGAACCCTGACTTGTTTAGACGTTCGTTTCTCGTGCAAATGTCAGTAGGAAATTGTTAATTTATATACAATTTTCTAGGTCACCCATGGACATTAGGTAAAGCGTACCTAGCAGCTGCATGTCGATTCTGTAAAAATCTCTCAGTGAAAACTTGCGTGGAGTGAGCTGTCAGTGTCATCCGACTGATGCTAGGGATTGACCAAGCAAACATTTACAATCATAATCGAGATTTTAGTAATATTTTTTATGCTAATTCTACTGATCATTTTATATCATTTCAAAGCTAGTATTTTAGTTGCCGAAACATCGCTACATAATTATAGGACTAGTTTAGGATAAAAAAAAAAAAACTACATTGTGATTCTGACTAACTTTCTGTTTTGTTATTTTATTTTAAAACCCCACAAAATAGTAATGTTTTGGCAACTAAAATACTAGCTTTGAAATTATATAAAACTAGCGACCCGCCCCAGCTTCGCACGGGTGCAATGGACAAACACTGATAATTTTAGAGCCATTATTTCTCGACAAAGTATAGGATAAAAAATGGTTATTGTGGGTTATCCCTAAGAGATAGACATATACCTTCGCGGACTTTTTTGTAGACCTTTTTAAGGTGTACAGTACTGTAGTACATTATTTTGATCTATCTCGACGGGTTCAGCCAGCGTTTACAATGTAAGCGCAAAAAAATGTGTTTATTTACGACATTACATTAGAAACCTCTAAAATTATCAGTGTTTCTCTACTATATTATGCATGTATTATACATATAAACCTTCCTCTTGAATTACTCTATCTATTAAAAAAAACCGCATCAAAATCCGTTGCGTAGTTTTAAAGATCTAAGCATATATAGGGACAGACAGACAGGGAAGCGACTTTGTTTTATACTATGTAGTGATTATCAATAGAATTAGCATATTTAAATCTCGATTATGGTAGTAAACGTATGCTTGGTCAATCCCTAGTATCAGGTGGGGTGACACTGACAGCTCACTCCACGCTCACTTCACCTTAGTTTTCACGGCGAGATGGTTACAGAATCGCACTGCTGAACTTATTTTACTTCGACTGATCTTTCATCTATTCGTTCCTTAGAGCAAAGCATGGCATTTTATTTTCGCTGAACTGCCGTGCGATTCTGTAACCATCTCACCGTGAAAGCTTGGGTGAAGTGAGCGTGGAGTGAGCTGTCATTCGCTAGGGATTAACAGTATTAAGTGCTCACTTCACTTATGATTTCACGGTGAGATTTTTACAGAATCGACGGAATGGACCGGTTTGACGCAGCCGTGAGGCACTCTTTTTTGCCAATTTCTTACATCAGATTACACATTTTAGTTGATTTGTAGTTTTTTTGCCTACCTACTGTATATTATAGAATGGAATAGAATAGAATACTCTTTATTATGTACACCATATAAATTACAGACATAAATAAAATATAAAATTATATTGTGTGCCTTTTAGCCTGTGCTAAATAAATGTATTTTCTTTCTTTCTTTAGATAAGATAACAATATTTGGATTTAAATAAAAGAATGTCCTTAAAGTTTTCTACCCGTTCTTCTCCATAGGAATCTACTAGGCTTTGGAATGGGTTCATGAAGCTTCATCTTTCGGACTTACCGACTCCTTGGCAATCCAAAAGAGGCTGCGTTTAATTGAAGTTGAGTTTTGAGTTTGAGCCAAGGATGTCGTACAAAAGGAAAAAATAAACAAAAATAATAATAATCGTTAAAAAGTTCAGTGGAATTGTTATCCAAAGATAATATGTATTTTGAAAAAAGAAAATGCGCTTTTCCTCTGGTTATGAAACAATAGTTACCTACACAAATATTGTCATTCTTGATCGTTGTGAAAGGTTATAGTTGTGTTTAACCAATCCACAGTATAGTAAAGTAATTATATAGTGACCGACCTAAAGACGAAACTGGTGTTAGTTAGATTATGAACTAGTTTAGAACTTCGATTAGGTCATTGATAGAGAGATAGTCTAAGTTTAATCGACTTTGGTTTCCCGTCAAATCTGACTTGATTTAGCGCATGTCTGTTCAACTGTAGGTACGCTTTAAATTTAGTCAAACTTTAATTGTTTCATCGATTGGAGAACTAAAATAGAAACCGTTAAATTCCCCCTTAAATATGATTACTGGTAGTACCTACATGCAATTTTCATATTGTTTTGTGTTGTAATTAGGAAATTAAACGAAAAATGTTTTTAAAATGGAGGGTCCATTTTAAAAACATTTTTGGTTTCATTTGGAGTTTTTTTTTATCTAAATAAATACAATTAACCGTGTTTTGAACGGTTAATTTCCCTAAAACAAGGATGCATCTATGACATATATTTTTTTCAGGACTTCTATAGGTACAATAATTTGACCATTTAAAATTGTATCTTAAACAGGAAAATTCGGATAACCTTCCGTTAAAACTTCCGGCTTTCATTTGAAGTGTTTGCAGTGCGCTTAATCTAATTTCGAAAGACGGGAAAATGGGTAGGTACCTAACTTATTACTTGATTTTCATTACGTTCCTTGTTAGTAATTCTACCTACCCACTGCAGGCACGTAGTATCTAGATACTGCTACTAGTTATTTAAAACCAGTGGTGTAGCGTGCCTTGGAGGGGCCCTGTATCAAAATTAGTTGGGGGGCCCAAATGAAGGGTAAAGATTTCTCACAAAAGAAACAAAAATGCTTGCATTAAATTAAAATAAATATTTATTGATTATAAGTTATCGCTTCCTCCTAGAAATTGTCATTTAGAATTTTGTCATTTCTGAAGTGAAAACTCTATAGGCATGTATGACAGTTTTTTTAATATGTTTTTTTCCCGGGAAGCACGAGATTAAGTGACTAACATTTTACAAATTTTTGCTTACACGCGTTAGGGGCCCCTGTAGCCCGGGGGCCCCGTATCATTGATACGGCTGATACGGCGGTAGCTACGCCCCTGTTTAAAACATACAAATTTGAACAAACAATCATCGGAAATATCGAGGAATGAAGAAAATTATCTATTTTTTATTTATTTATTTATTTAATATGTACTTCCAGCACATACATGTACAGAGGCGGACTTAATGCCATAGGCATAACATTGTTTCACATTTTCCTGACATTATTTCTAGTAATTTCTGGTTATTCTTAACAGCACGTGTTCCCTGTGTCATTGTGTCAGCTCGTAGAAAAGCTTGCTTAACTTGTAACGCGATAGATAAAACCAAGTTCATTACAACTGGGTCACAAGATAGTCTAATCTAATCTGATAAACCGGACAATTCTGCGTAACACCAAACTGGATTGATGACAGTTGTCGGCCGCCATTTTTTTTACTTTTGCCGCCAAAAGTATATTGACAGCACCAGCGCGAGCGGAAGGATTGTTTTTTTAAAGTTAGTGTTGGTACGTTCTTATTAAGATTATTAAAACACAAGCTTTACGATTAGCTAGTTTACTATTTTATTACTTATATTAGTTACTTAACTAATTTAGTTTACTTATACCGAGAAGTTGAGTGACTAACCTAGAACCCTATTTATTTTATTTACAAGAATTTTAATTTACTTTAATTTAATTATTTTATTTAAATTTGAATTTAAAAGTTGACTGAATAATAGACCCTGTTTCTAACTGCAACTGATCCATTGACCGACTTTAGTGTTAGTTGCTATAGTATTATCGGTGGTTTGGTACTTGTAGATAGAAAATTATATATCCAAAAGTTCCTGTAAACCTAGTTAGAATCATAAAACCGTATGATTTCTGTTATCATTGTTTCAAATAGTTATAAATAATCTCAAACAGAACAGGCTAACAATTTCGCCAACATTTCTCAACCTTCGATAGCTCAGTTGGTAGAGCGGTGGACTGTAGATGTTTCGGAATTGTAATCCATAGGTCGCTGGTTCAAATCCGGCTCGAAGGAATCTTTTTACATTTTTTTTTTCTATTATTTTGTTTACATTTTTTCTAATATTTTTGCTATTTATAGTAGTCATAATCACCATTTTTAATATTTCCTCCGATAATTACCCGCGGTTCACGAAAATAAAATGAATAAAAATAGCTTATTGTGACTGTTCTTTACAGCAAAAAATAGAAAACTTTTGCGGTTTGAAACTATTTAAATTGATTGGTTCATTAACCCTTTGAACGCCAAGCGCATAATTATGCGTATGCTCTCTACGCTAAGCCATTTATTTACTATTAAATAGGTACCTACAAAATGCTAGTGATAAAATGTTAAAATTAATCTTTTTACCCATTTTCTTTAATATCAGATAGTAAAGTAGCACATCTATTTTTCGCCTAAACTCGTCGTTGGCGTTTTAGCGCCCGATTACGTTTGTCGCTTGTAAGCGTCATTGGCGTTCAAAGGGTTAAAAAAAAAATATGGTGGTGTATGCTGCTTTGCAGCTTATCTTAGAGCTGATTTTACCAATGCCAGATAATACATCCGAAGAGTAATTTTGAATTTTTGACAGTTCTTCCATACAAAATCTGACAGAAGTCAATTTTATTCCGCGAATAAAAAGTATCTGTCGATTGAAAAATTAGCCTTTAGAAAAACAAAATATTAGGAAATTGATAATCATAACGATTTATTAGTATTCTAAAAGAATTTTATTATATCAAATGCAAAAGAAACTGTTTCCGCCCGGGATCGAACCGGGGACCTTGTGCGTGTGAAGCACACGTGATAACCGCTACACTACGGAAACGCTGAAATGACACGCGAAATTGTTGTTCACTTCAAGTGGAGAGTAATTTATTCAACCTTATCTTTTAATTTTTCCTTATTGTTTCTGAAACACTGAACTTATTCAATGCTATTTAAAAAAGTATTCAATTCAGTTTCAACATTATGTTACTGGCCTAACACAAACTATAACCTAATAAAATGCTCTTTATAAAAATAAAAAATCGTAAACTTACCTTTATGAATGCACTTGGCCAATAACACAGGTTGCACAGAAAAAAAAACTGAATTTAAAATTCGAACACAAGTACACAAGCGCCCTCTGGAAGACGCTTCGAAACAAGTTGGCGGGAAATGGCTGGCGTATCGTTTTTATACCATCGCAAATTGCATGGCTATATTGACCACCCGCTTGAATATGGTTCATTACTTCCATTCCATGGGTGTGTTTATGACTAATTTGTAATTGTGTTCGCACCCTGTCTTCAGCTCATCTTTTACTTGTACTACGGTATTATTATAGTCCCGCATGTCTACAATGCTACCGCTGTTCATTATTACATCGACGGGTGAATAGGAACGTTTGATCTTGGTATAGTGTGTGCGCAAGCAATGTATTAAACAATGTAGTGTTGTTTTTGGATCGTACATTTTGCACGAGACCTCCCACGTCACGCTATGATTGTTCTCGTTGCTTAAAGAAAATGTGAGTAAATTACTTTTTCATCTATTTTTATTCACAATCTGATGTGTGATAGATCTAATGAAATTGAAAGTTTTAGTACTTTATTAACATGCACCTTAATTGCGTAACACACTATTACTCTCAATTTGAATCAAATTGAAGCATATTGCTAATCCATTGCTCCATATGTTCGAAAAATGTATCTGCTTAATAACGTAACGCAATGAATATTGTTGAAGTATCGAAATGAAACCCATTGCTACTGATAGTGTGTTACGCAATTAACCTGCTGGATAGTAGGCAGGTACCACCTACTAGTTAAGATAATAAGTAATTAACGTGACGTAGTGTATCCTACAAAATGTATTATTATAATTATTCGGGGATTTTATCCCAATAGGTAAGTAGGTACATGTTTCTGTTTCAATATTTCTAAATATTTGTTTAAGCTCTGATTTTTCCAACGCCAAACGTTATTAAATCAGCTGTGTGTAAAACCGGGTCCAGACGAGTGTAATGTGTAATGTAACATTACGGTAATTTAGCGTCAACAGTGTGGACGGCACACGAACGCAAAGCGAATTGTATACGCGAAACTATTTCAAAGCTGTTTCCACTCTGCGAGCGCCTTTGTGTTCGCGCGAAAAACCTACAGCCGATGGATCAACCCCGAGCGCCGCGCGAGCGTTACATGTTATGCTCGTAGTGCCGTCCACACGTAGAATTCGTGTTACATTACACGGTGGATTACATTACACGTTACACTCGTCTGGACCCGGCTAAAGATCGTATGCATCGTAATATAAAATATTCTAAGAACTCATATTGTTGGAATATCGCAGGACGGAGGAACGCAAGCGTCCTACTACTTCTATTGCGTCGTTATCGCAGCACACTGCTGAGTGCTGCGTAAATTCGTGGCTTTCCTAATATGAAATGTATTGAAAACAGATATCGCAATACCGCATCCGATATTATCGAACGATATTAACGCGTCTGTGGGAGAGAGGTTTTCCTGTAGCATCCTTTACCGCATCATTGTCCATTACTTACTTATGTGTCATTCCTAAACGGACTCACGCGCACGTTATCTAGCTACCGTCCTATCATTGCCGGCACACAGACGGTTCCAGTTTCCTCCAGATTATTCTATTTATAGTGTATTGCGATGTTCATTTTAGATAGCTTTATTACACTAAGATTGTAGGTGTGAACGTCGATAAAATTTATAAATAAATGCCTGACAAATGCGGTAATAGGACATAATCATTCTAGAGTGAAGGCTCGACTGGATATACTAAACCGTAATGTATGAAATATCATCACTCCATGATGAGTTGATGACGTCTAGTGTCAGCCATGTTGAATTTCCTGTGACGTCTTAGGGCTAATTTTACCAAAGTCAGGAGGCCAATTCTGGTAATTTAAAACGTTCAAAATCTAGTCGCAGTCTCATCCCGGTGATAAATAATGTCAAAAACTTGTCAGAAATTTAGGGAAATTGAAGGTATTTTTGACAGATCGAGACTGAGGTCAGACTTTGAACGTTCTTACAATTACGATACTGTCCCCTCAGATACCTTTTATCCGTGGAATAAATTTATTGAAATTTTTTACGGTACTTTGCATTTGACACACTATTTTGCTCTTTTTTCCAAGAAATTTACTGCTGCACTAACGTTTAGTTTAGCCGCGAAGATTCAAAATGTATGGTGTCCAATATATGGACAGAGCCCCATAAAGGGTTAACTTTGTCATCACAGCAACACTTAATTTCAAGTCTCCATCTGCAACTTTCTCTTCTTCCAGAACCATGGCAGTCGAAGGCGTTATGGTAACCTACAATTACTCCGACGACGGTGAATACGCGAACATCCTGACAGTATCAGCATCGGGCATCAGATTCTCCAAACGATGGGTCCTCACACACGGTTCCATTCTCTCTCCCCTCAAAGAAGCCAAGATAATCAAGAAAGCTAGAGGGAAACCCATTCTTAGTGACGAATTCTACGCTAATTTACCAGAAATTCATGTCACATGTGAAAAGAAACAATCAAAGAATCCGAATCTATATGAGAGTGTTGAGAAATTGAGCAGGGAACGGAATTTACATCAAGGAGATTTGGATCATAGCAGTTATTTGATAAGGGTGCTTACTGGAAGGTATGTGTTACTACACGAATTACTGAACTCCTTAAAGGAAGAAGCGCGAGGGTTGATCGTAAAATTCAAATTTTCTTATGTTTTTTTGCAATTTGCACGTCAGTTTCAGCTAGGTTGTATGTTGAATAAAATATGATCAATCAATAGGATTATAATTATGAACTTAGACGGTTATATTGATGATTTTAATGATTATAATTCTGTAAACACATACTTGTTACGCTCGCGAATCATACTGTTATTCAGACGCCAGCACATTAAGCTACCCGAAACTGTCAAATTTTTCCAATTAATTTTGAACCTTATGCTTCAGCGATAAAGTTCAAAATCTATTAAAGAAATTTGACAGTTTGTAGTAGCTTGATGTGCTGGCGTCTGTACAACCTGACACTGACCTCCAATTGCAAAAAACGTAAGATTTGCGAAATTCAAATTTTCTTACGTAGCTTTTTATGTTCGAAAAGTTTGTATGCTCCACAATGTAAATAACGCAATGATTGTTGTTGAACTGTCAAAATGAAACCCATTGTGCTGTTAGTGGATTATGCAATTACACCGCAGGGCATACACATTCTGTTTAACTTTCCAATTTATTTGGGGAACAGTGCCTACCTGGAGGTTTTTAAACCAGTCTTAACCTTCAAGCTTTTACATAGAACACGACTGCATAGATTAATATCCCTACAAATCCTAATGTTTCCTTCTACAATAAACTGTTTTCACGTCCAGGATATGCCACGTGTGGCAGTGTCCGATCCTGGACCGGTGTGCAGACGACATCCTCTATAGCTGGACCATCGGCCACAAGGACGGCGACATAGACAGCCAGATGAAGCTCGGCAACGCGCTGTTTTCCGTCTTCGTACTCATCGACTTGGAGAGCGATAAAAGAGGTTAGTATCTTATTTTTTTAAACTTAAAATAGTTAAGTAGTTTGTTCCCAATAAGTAGGCTCCTTCCTACACGAGACTTGAAACATAGCTGACGCTGTGTGGGTGTGTTTAGTATACCTATTATAAAGTGATACTTATATCTACCTACCTCTTCAGTTATACACTTATACAGGCGTGTGTATATTTATTTTACGGCAGGGCAATGGTTTTTGTATTCTTTATTTTTCCAACCCTCTTCAATAGCCACCAATACCAGTGATCTGAATAGGCTCACAGTATATTTACCTAAAGTTTAAAGAACAGAGACGGAAATCGGAGACTTCCTTATGACTACATTTTTTTTACCGGTAAATTTGCTGGAACCTTAACTATGTAAATTTTTACATCAAATTATTGCAATTAAAGCTTCTATTAGCTAAACATTCTTCCTTAGAACAATTTGCACATACAACGTGTAACGTTAAATGCGCAAAACCTCAGACACCCCAACTGATTTTTAATTCAATTGACCTATTTCAGACAGAAAATAAATCACTAAACAAATTGTAGAGGTTTTATGTGCTGTTTTAGTTTTACTGGCAATTCTGATCGTTTCTTGCGTCTGCGACGACGCTCTATCGAAGATGGAGTCGTCACCGGGCCGCTGCGCCGCGATGGCTTGACCTATTAATAAATAGACACGGCAACGTTTTTAATGAATTTTTTTTGAAAAATGTGACCTATATTAAAAAGTGGTTCAATGGATTCTGCTCGTTATTCTGATCAAACTATTTTCTGGTTTTGCGCATTTAACGTTACACGTTGTATATTTTTTTTTTATTTTCAACTAAATTAAAAATACACATATGTTGCATCATTTCTCAGGTCACGATTTTGATGACAAAATTCTTTTTAATGATTAAATAAGATATTGAAAGTTACATAAATAAAGTTCACACACGTAATTACCTACTGCATTTTTTATGATTTTCATAGTTCTCATATGGCGATCTTTACCTCCAAATATATCGGGAACGTGACACTTTAGGGTACCATATTACTTGTCATTTTTTGTTTGTGTAAGTGTCCCCTACCCATAAACTACATTCATCGTGCCACCCGCCGACGTTTTCAAGATCTGCATCTTTGGAAAAAATCAAAATGGCGGCGGGTCGGATATCTAAGGTTCGAACCCATCGAACCCCTTTCACAAAAATGCTTACGAACCTCTTGTCAACGTCATTGAGGCGCCAAAAGATACTTGTAGCAGTGTACAGTCACCAATTGTAGCCACGCACAAATGATTCGCAGCTTTATGCCATGATTCCATGATTACAGGCTACTAAGGGCTGATTTTTCAATCAACAGATATTTTTTATTCGTGGAATAAAATTGACGTCTGACAGTTTTTGTATGGAAGAACTGTCAAAAATTCAAAATTATTCCTCGGACAACGTTATCTGTCTTTGGAAAAATCAGCCGTAAGTTAAATAATAAGCTCTGTTACTAGTGCTCGTAAGTCGGGCCGTTGTCACTGGGTTACTACCCGGTGATAACGGTCCGACTTACGAGTGTAGGTCGTGGGTTCAAACCCAGACAGGTGCTTCATTTTCTGTAAATAATTTCACACCACTGCTCTCAAAACGGTGAAGGAAAACATCGTGAGGAAACCGGCATGTCCTAGAACAAAAAATTCGAAGACACGTGACATCTACCAACCCGCTCTGGGCCCGCTTGGTAAATTTATAGTTCACTCCCCCTCGAAGAGAGAAGGTCTGTGTCCCAGCAGTGGGAACATTATATATGCTGATTATGAAGGTAAAATAATTAACCAAAAATGATCAAAAAATCTTTTATTCTAAAAATAACTAACTATGACATTATTGAAGTCCCAATGGAAGCTGCCTGGAACTGTCAATCGCACGTCAAATTACAGAACATAAAATACTGGGTGTTGGCAATAAATGGATAACCTTGAAATGGCTTTTATGAAAACTAATGGCTGTTAAAAAACAACATTTTATTTTATTTTAAAACGATGAAATTCATTCATTTGTGGGCCGTGGCGTATAAACATTTAAAATAATAAAGAGTCTCTGTCTAACCCTTCGGGGGACAAACATACATGCGCGTGGTGTTATGTTATGTAAATTGACTTCTTATATAAATATCTCTAAAAAATATCTAGCTTCTTCTTTAATCCATTTCAAGGTTATCCGTTAATTCCCGGAAGGTTTCCGGGAATAAACGAAATATATAAAACTAATCGCATTCACCCGACAACAGCTGCTCCTTCCGTTTGGCTTCTTTCTTTTTCTTTTGCGTCTCCGGATCATCGAAGTTTTTGGAGCAAGTGTGAACCATTGCTGCGAAATAAATAATAAAGATATTAATGATAACGCTTTGCGTTATTTTTAGGTTTTATTAAATCAGTGTATCATAAGGGACATCACGCACTAGGCAGCCACGACTCTGGCTAGCAATGGCCGCAGCGTAAAGCAATGTATCGGTCGGCGCGGCCCGGTGCCCGATGCATTGAACTTGAGCATCGCGCATTGGGCCGCTCCGACCGAACTGGTCGCACGACGACGTGCCGTCCGACTAGTTGCGACTTAGCTTTGTGCACTTTTTTATGAACGTTAGCATCTTGGGCGGAGCTTCTGCGTTAGATTGCTACCACGAATACGACAAAGAGCTCGAGAACTAATTACTAAACTGTCGTAATACATACTTCATTTATGTTAGCAACAATTCCAGAATCAAAAAAAAAAAGTAAATCCAGGCGCGACTTCGTTTTCGAAATGGCTGGCTGGTGCTCTTATGGGATCTCACGTAAAAGAAAGAATAAATACTCCAATATTACGACGAGATGTCAAGGAGCTCATAAAAGGTATCTTAGGTATTGAAGCTATTCCTGAAGCGGCAATTATGCAGGAATCAAATTCTAGAAAAACATGTGCCTTGTATCCGTCTAAGGCTAGAAAAATGACAACAAATTTTTGCATGAAATGTAAAACAGCCATATGTAGGGCGCACAACATGAATATGTGTTCAAACTGATTAGAGTAAAAAAAATTAAGCTATTTACATTATTATGTGATCTCTTAAACCCAAAGAATAAGTAATTGTAATTTCTAAAATAATTAAAATTTATGATTCGTTTTATTCTGTTTTATTTTCCTGTCGTATTTTTTACGAATGTTTAGTAACAACGTCACTCGTAGGATAGTTTAGTAATCTAGGGTTAAGTAGGAACTCCATTCTATAAAATTACCTATTAGGGTATATACATACGTTCTGTGAAAATAACCCAACTCGCACCTTCTTCGCAAGGTTTTAAGACTTGACAAAACATCGAGATTTCTTTATTATAATTATGTAAGTTTCATAATTATAATAAAGAAATCTCAATGTTTTGTCAAGTCTTCGAGGGGCCCGTGGCTAAATAATAACAGCCGCACAGGTCGATCGATCAGGTTAAGCTACGCTTGCCGCGGTTGGTCTGTGGATAGGCGACCATCTTTACATACCGAGACCCCTCCGTGCCTTGGAAAGCACGTTAAGCCGTTGGTACTGGCTGTCATTCGTAGATCTTTGACAGTCGTTACGGGTAGTCAGAAGCCTGAAAGTCTGACAACCAGTCTTGCCTAGGGGTATCGTATTACCCAGTAACTGGGTTGTGGAGGTCAGATAGGCAGTCGCTCCATGTAAAATACTGGTATTCAGCTGCATCCGGTTACACTGGAAGCCGACCCCAAAATAGTTGGGAAAAGGCTAGGCAGATGATGAATTATGTAAGTTTCATATTTAAGTATTATGACATAAACCTTCCGCATCAAAATGCTATAACTGGTGGTGAAAACCGCACTAAAGTACGTTGCGAAGTTTAAAAGAACAAAGATCACACAGACGGACACGAAAAGCGACTTTAATTTATATTAGTTTAGACTTATACAGTACTATTTTCGACACACCAATAATATTTAAAGAACCAGGTGAGGTCGGCGTTTCCTATCTGACTACTCTGAGAAGAAAAGCCGAAACAAACTCAAAGGTCACACAGTCTCTTTTAAAGTCCAGACATAATCTTGGTCAGCACATGTGAAGACCATGCAGATTGTCTGAAATGGTATTTTGAGAAAAGAACCAAACGTATTGAGTGGACCTGTCCAGTCAGTGCACGCATTTGTCAATAATCGTCCAGGTCAACTCGGAACATAAAGGGGATGCGGTAAAGCAAACGTTCGAAATTCAAATTTACTTAGGTTTTTTGCACTTTGCAGGCCAGTGTCAGGTTGTATTTTGATTAAAATATGGTGCGCGACCGTAAAAAATATGGCTTTACAGAATTATAATTATTAGAATCAGCAATACGAGTACTGCCGGTCGATTCTAGAAAAATCTCACCGTGATAACTAAGGTGCAGTGAGCTTAGAGTGAGCTGTGAGTCATACTGATTCTAGGGATTAACACTATTGACGACTCAGTCCACGCTCACTTCACCCAAGTTTTAACGGTGACATGGTTACAGAATCGCACGACAGATCAATAAGGGTCCCCATTGTTACTACAGATCCGGGTGATATTTTTGCCCTTAACATCAACGCTCTGAACCCTATCACTATAGATATGATATGTCATGTAGATAAAGGCTACCATCGCGAGGGTCGGCAACTAATGAATAATCTGCCTTCCAGCCGGTGATCGTATTCATGTGGTCAGGAAACTGATGAAGGAATTCGTAGTCTCTTTCGATCGCTTCCTTCTTTACTATTCCTATGAGGCCGAGGAAGATTCCACCAGCCACGACCCCGTGCCAGGAACCAAGGTACAGCGCAACCAGTGGCCCACAACTTAAACCACCTGGAAAAAAAAATTTATAAGTTTAGCATGTGCATAATGCATACTAGGCCTATGATAATCCTACTGCTCGGACATAGGCCTCTACTTTCTGTGAGAGGGAGCGGGCCATAATCCATCACGCGGGACAAGTGCGGGCTGGTGTGGATATCACATGTCTTCGAATTTTGGTGCTAGGACATGCCAGTTTCCTATAGATTTTTTTTTCACCGTTTTGAGAGCAGTGGTCATGAAATAATTTACACGAAGCAAAGTACCTGCTTGGGTTAGAACTCATGTCTTAGCTTAGCAAGTTACTCCAAGCATTCAAAACAGTGAAACAGATAGCAATCGTGGCCCAGTAGCAACGGCCCCGACTTAGGGTGCGTATCCACAGAAGCGGAGCTAGGCGAAGCGAAGCATAGACGTGCAGGAATCGACTAATCACAATGGTTGAAATCCTCATCGCGTCACTCGTCTCGTCTGTGATTGGACGATTCCTACACGTCTCCGCTCCGCTCCGCCCAGCTCCGCTTCTGTGGAAACGCACCCTAACGAGTTGTAGGCCGTGGGTTCGAACCCAGTCAGGCGCGTTACTATGTGTAATTTATTTCATCATCACTGCTCTCAAAACGATGAAGGAAAACTTCGTGAGAAAACCGGTAAAGTCCCAGAAGCTCGAAGACATGTGACATCCAACAATCCGCATTGGGCCCGCGTAGTGGATTACGACCCACTCCCTCTCAAAAAGAGAGGAGGCCTGTGTCCCAGCAGTGGGAGAACTTTATAGGGTGATTATGTATGTATGTGTTATTGTATTCTTATCGTCCCGATACTGATATTTGAAGAGCTCTTGAAGAGCCCATAATATGAGAAGAAATAAGAAAGAAAAAAAAAATACGTTTATTTGCGGTATACATAAAATGCATTACATGAGGAAATTGAACTTCAGTCATTGGACATCATGTTATTATACCATCGGAAAGCACGATAAGCCGTTGGTCCTGCGCCTGATCTGTCTCCGGTCGTGTCCGATTGCCGTCCTATCGGACTATGAGAGTGAGGCAAGAGTTAGTGCACCTGTCTTGCGCACACACTTCTGCACTATAATATCTCCCGCGTAGATGGCTAGTCTCCGTTGATATTGGCTGACATTGCGGAAATTAGGTCTAGAGAACTATTGTTATTATACCATCTAAAGCCTTTAACGTCCACAGTTTCACATAGGCTTCCTTATCCTGTACGATCAGACCAAGACCAAGGAAACGATGGACGAATTGTGAGAGTATCGATATCGATAGAAAGGAGATCGAATATTAAGATTAAGAGATGTATGCAATTAACGAAAAAGATATGATGCACCGACACTATCAAAATTGAGAAAAAGACAAAATAATGATGATCACGACGATGAAAATAAAAATTCAAGAAAGACCGTAAGAGAGAAAATACTTACCAAAAAAATAATTCAGTTTGTCGTCGATATTTCTAGCACGCAGGGATATGGTAGAGACCGTGGCGAATGTCGCTCCCATCAGACCAAGAGGCACGACGTGGCGGGCGTATCTGGAACATATTTGAAATAGACGCATATATTGTAAAGACAGGCTAGACACACGTGCATTGGCTTTAAACCTGCATCTTCATCTTCTTTCCAGCAAAAGCACTAGTAAGTGGTGGACGGCGGGCGTTGAGGGACTGTCTTATGTAATTTTATCGTTTGATTGAAAAGTGCTGATTCTCAGCGACTTCTGCTGTGCGATTCTGTAACCATCTCACCGTGAAAGCTTGGGTGAAGTGAGCGTGGAGTGAGCTGTCATTCGCTAGGGACGAACACTATTAAGTGCTCACTTCACTTATGATTTCACGTTGAGATTTTTACAGAATCGACCGGCTGGTTTTGATTTTGAAACACGTTGCCCACGGATGCATGCTTTGAATAAGGTTCATCCAAATTGTCTTTAAAAGATAGCTTTCAGCGATAAACCGCCCATTGTGTCACCGTATGTACAATTTCTGCATCTATATCTGTAATTAATTTGGTGTACATAGAATATTCTACTAATAACAATAAATAATACTGGTATTCAACTGCATCCGGTTAGACTGCTTGCCGACTCCAACTAATTTGAATAAAGAGTATTTTATTCCATTCTATTTTATTCTAATAAGACATTAGGGTGACTCTTTTACATTAGAAACTGGCTGTTACAAAAGTGACTGTCCCATTTGAAGGTGGACCCCCCTTTTCTTAGGAAATAAATAATCTTAAATCTTATCTTATATAACGTAGGCGTCGCTTACTTTACCGTATAGTTAGTAGGTACGCCACATTTCAGCTTAAAGCGACTTACATTGATAACTTAAATTGTAACAAACTGCCGAACATTGATTTGTGGGGTCTAATTTGTAAAGAAATAAAATAATATACAACAACGAAGACAAATGAAATCGTGCGTTTGCATTGCAAAAAGACCAACTGAACAACTTTCTCCATGGGACCAACATCGTAATCGCGAAAACATAACCAGCTGTTCCATACAAAATTTTAATACCTACTCGACCCAAATGTATGGGACAGCTAATTATTTTTCTATAGTCACTCGAAGCACCCATGCTTCGAGTGACTAGTCTGGAAGAGAAATCATTTTTTTTTCTCCACGTCTTTGAAGTTTAACCAGCTTATTTTATTTGACCCTGTATAGTACACTAAAACTTACCGCCTCATGATAGGCCCCGTTCCCACGACATGAGAGTACATCAGAACATCGTACGTGCCCGCGATGAGACCAGTGATAATGCCATAGCGGCTGGCAACCTTGATCTGATGGAAAATCATAGAGAATCATATAAATAACATCGGGCTAAGGAATTTCAAATTCCTACATTCATAAACTCACGCCTTCTTTTCTTCCTATGGGGGTAGGCAGAAACGACGGAACGCCACCTACTAAGTACTGCTACGTTACGATCCTTACATACTGCTTTTGCCGTTGCAATTGTACCTTCTTTCCTTAATAGTACCCAGGGTTTCAGGGATATCGACGCGCAAACTGTAACCATAAATTCAGCACGTGATTCTAAACACGCTAGCGTAGAAAATTTTCCTCGGCTTAAAAAAAAAATATCTGCATGTCATAGAAAAGCTTACGCAGTCAAAATGTATGAAATAGTTGATTTAAAAAAAAAACCAACGAAAAATTTAAACGCAGCCCCGTCCAGGACCATGTTCTGAATCCATAGTACCTCATAGGTTGCTCGTTGATGTCCTTGACACCTTGTATAATGAACATCTTAACTCATCTAACCCAATGCATGCAATAAGGTTTCACTCCTATTTTCAGAACTGGGACACAATAATATTGACCTTAGCTTCCATAATATAAAATGAAGTTCAAAGCAAGCCTTTTAAGAAAAGTTATATAGAGCTATTATAGACCGGCTACATGCTCAATCTTATTTGCACATACAATTTGCACAAGAAAGCGTGTAAAGTTAAGGCGGCAAAGCGCAAAGCACCGTGTTTTTCGTGCAAACTTTTGCACAAACTGTTTTGGCATGCAACTCGCTGTGTGCAGCTAGGCTTTACATGTCTGTAGCAAAGCAGCCCAGCGAACTGCGATTTACTTTGTTTTGTAGAACAAAATGGCTGATGTCGCTGCATCCTACGGTGGTTACAGCGAAATCAAAGGTTCTCATTTTGGACTGTAGGTGCAGTGAGGTGTTGCATTTACCTTTGTGCCTAAGTCGCAACCATCCGGACTATCGTAATATCTGGCATAATTCCGAGGATCACATTGTTTCTCGTCTTCCTTGTCTTTCTTGTCTGTCATTGTGGGCTTGACCGATAAAAAGCCAAAGCCAAACTGTCAAGGAATGTTGAGGTTGAGACTCGAAAACTGTCATACCTTGTTGTCATATTTTGTTCACAATCTAGGTATCATCAAAAAGTTTGTATAGGCAAAAAACATAAAGAGGTTAGGATATTCAGTTGTAGAAAATAAATCTCCTTGTGAAGGAACTTGTTTTGCCAGTCATAAATCCCATAAAAAAGGGGCGAGCCAAACGCCAATAACTGTGCACAAAGCCAAATTTCGGGTAGTATTGATTGAGAGTTTTCCGATGTTAACACCCAATTACACTGCCTGACCCTAGGCTCACATTAAACAAAGCTATTGCTAGAGTAGGTTTTTAAGAATCCCAGAGTAGCAGCTAAAAGACAAGAACCAACAACTCTTTATAATTTCAGGTGTTGAAAGTTTACGGCCACTATCTTATTTGCTAGACGTGGTTCGATCACCGACTGGAAGAGGTTCCACTCTCGAAGTCCACTCGACGCCTTTCGGCTGTGAGGTAATGTAACGAACATATTTATCTAACTGTATAATCCAGAAATCTGATCCACTTCAAGAAAATCGATTTTCACTTCCACTTCAAGAAACAATTTTTATAAACCTCCATCGTTCTCGCACTTGAACAGCTGTTATGGTTCTAACAGGACACAATACGCTCTTGACCATTGCTTCGACTGAGGACCTAATACTCCCATACAGATAGTGCCATCTACGAAGACGCGCCCCACTCTTCTTTTTAACCGACTTCAAAAAGGAGGAGGTTATCAATTCGGATGTTTATATATATACCTATAAATATTTTAATGTATGTATGTTCGGGCATAACTCCGTCATATATATGGACGGATTTTCAAAATTATTTTTTTGTTCAATAGAGGTGTAATCCGAAATGGTCCCATTTAAATCTCGTAAAGATCTGGTGATGAGTTTCGGATACAGACAACGGAACTATTATATAAAGTTTATATGTATTATAAACTATTATATACTAATGTCACACTTTGATTGCAAACTTATTAATACATCTTAATTGAAGGAAATTGAACCTTGATGCTTTATGCTTGATGCTTTCGAGTCGCGTTCGGCACGAGTTACCGTACGGACGCGGGAGGTCGGTGACCTTAGTGCGAAAAACATGACGTTGCTTAAGTGTAATTCGTGTAATATTGTAATTAGTGAAGTACTCGCTTTCATTCAGAACAAAATTCAAATTATGGACGAGGAGAGTATCGTCAAAGTGTGTAGCTCTGCATTCACGGTTGAAGATGTGGACACTGCAAAAACGTTATTATTTGAATCAGTGAAAACAAAAATGAAAAAAGTGGTGCGAAAAAAGGATAACAAATTGTGTCGGGACCTAGAGGACATAATTAGTTTATTTAAGAACACAGACCCAGAAAATGTACCGATTTTTGTGGCGAAAGACCTGCAAAAACTACCCCCATTGACATTTGATCATATCGATGTATCAAGGTTGTTGAAAGATATAATAGTGTTGCAGTCAGAGGTTAAGCAAATTAAAGAGGTATATGCAACCAAGGCACAACTTGAGGAAGTCAGATCTACCAGCAATAAGTCCTTAACGTACGATTTTGACCGAAATGTGAACTACAAAAAGCGCGGTACATCTACCTACAACTCGTGTAATCTAATGGATAGCGGACCGATGTGTATATTGGAACCCTTGAATGAGTTAAATAACAGCTGTGCTACGTTGCCCAAGAAACTTAGTTCACAGTCACCTATACCCACGGAAAACAGTGATGATTCCGTCGTATCCAACAAACAATCCTATGCGATGCGTGTGGGTAGGCGCGAGCCGTCCCTGTCGCACGCGAAGGTATTGCCGGCGTTAGCGCAGAGACAACCAATTAATTCACAGAATGCTGTGACTATGCCGATAACCGGGCAACCGCTTTGTGATAAGCGGCAACAGCAACCTCTGCCTGATAATGAAGGGGGATGGAAGGTGGTGCAATCGTCTAAGAAACGATCTCGCTTTGTAGGAAGAATAGGAACTGCGAACGTGGGTAACATAAGTAAATTTAAGGCCGCTGACATAAAAATACCGTTCTTATTATATAACGTGTCGAGAGATGTAAGCTCTGAGGACATTGCATGTTACGTGAAGGAAAAAACCCAGGTTATTGTTGCTCCGGAGAAGATTGAAATGAAACACTCTAAAGACTACGATTCTTATAAGATTATGATTCCAAAACATCAAATAGATTTATTCGAGAATGATAATATGTGGCCAACTGGTGTATTCTTTAGACGATACTTTGTGTTCAAAACAAAAAGTACGCAAGGCACGGGTGAAAATGAGGCACAAAAATGAATCCTATTCAAAATAGTCGGATAACAAGGGAATGTAAGCTTGTCAGCTTCAATTGCAAGTCGATTAAAAGATCCGTGGATTATGTAAGAGAACTATGTGTAACGTCGGATGTGATTGCACTGCAGGAGACATGGCTACTCCCACATGATTTGGCGTTTCTACATAACATCTGTCCTGGCTTTGGAGCCACGGGCGTGTCAGCAACGGAGTCGTCAGATGTAGTGCGTGGCCGACCGTATGGAGGCGTCGCGTTGCTATGGAGATCTAGTGCGTTTGATAGTGTATCAGTGATAACCTGTAACAATGTGAGGCTGGCTGCAATTAAGGTAGTGAGTGCAAGTCGGGATATTTTAATTTTTTCTGTATATATGCCCGTGTGTAAATATAGTAACATAAGTGAATATACAGAATGTTTGGCTGAAATAAATGCAATAGTGGAATGCAATAGTGTTGAAAATGTGTTTGTGCTGGGAGACTTCAACGCGCACCCGGGTGAGTTATTTTGTAACGAACTATTAAAATTTTGTGCTGATTATCAATTAACATGTGCAGACATTGATATATTGGGTATAAATTCCAACACCTATACGTACTTGAGTGACTCACACGGATGCGTTAGATGGTTGGACCACTGCTTGGTAACAAGTGTTACGAAAAGTTCAATTGTAAAAGTAAATGTTATTAATGAGGTTTCGTGGTCGGACCATTTCCCATTAGAAATAAGTTGTAATTTTAATGTATTAGTGCCAAAGTATAGTGATAAAAAAGTTGTACCAAACAAAGTGTTATGGGGGACTAGAAACTCAGAACAAATTCAACACTACTCCCAACGTTGTCATGAAGGACTTCGTGAAGTTGACTTTCCTAGTCAGTTGAGAGAATGTAGTGATAAGATATGTAACAATCATCATCACAGAATACTAATTGATAATATGTATAATCAGATTGTTTCTATTTTGCAAGCGGCTGCGATTTCTAGTCATAATATGTATGTAAATAAAAAGTATCGTTACATTACTGGGTGGAATAAGCATGTGAAGGCGGCTCATGCGCTGGCACGGCGAGAGCTCGAAAGATGGATTTTACATGAGAAACCTACATGTGGAGATATATATAATGGAATGAAAATTTCTAGACAGATGTTTAAAAGTAAATTAAGATGGTGTCAAAACAACGAAGTCCAGATAAAAATGGATATCATTGCGTCACTTCATGATGAAAAAAAGTTTAGTTCATTTTGGAAACAAACTAACTCTCTGAATCCTCAGCCGAGCCTGCCAGCAAGTGTTGATGGCCTATCGGACAATAGTGATGTAGCAAACATGTTTATGAAACACTTTAAGGTCAATCCGCTTACTATAAAGACAGATAGGCGAGGCATTCGAACCCTGTGTGAGGGCGACGTATACGAACGTTTCACAGTCAAGCAAATTAATGCTGCGTTAAAAAATATGAAACGGGGTAGGTCGCCTGGGCACGATGGTCTGAGTGTTGAGCATCTAAGGTCCGCTGGTGTACACCTGCCCAGGTCACTCACCATGTTATTTAATCTTTGTGTGGGTCACTCTTATTTACCTGAAGATCTTGTCAAAACTGTCGTAGTTCCCATAACAAAGAATAAGAGAGGTGACTCATCCGACAAAACTAATTATAGACCTATATCGCTAGCTACGGTCATTGGAAAGGTGTTGGACAGTCTGCTTGAGAGGCAGTTGAATGCGCACATTAATTTACACGACGCGCAGTTTGGTTTTAGATCCGGTTTGTCAACTGAAAGTGCAATTCTGTGTCTCAAGCAGACTGTGCGGTACTACACCGACAGGAAGACACCAGTATATGGTTGTTTTCTTGACCTGTCAAAAGCCTTTGACCTGGTAAATTATGACATTCTGTGGCAAAAATTGTCGGATGAGACTGACCTTCCTAATGAGAGCATTCATATTTTGAAGTATTGGTATGAGAGTCAGAAGAATCGTGTTAGGTGGGCAGACGCGCATTCAGTTTCATATGGACTGGATTGCGGAGTGAGGCAGGGGGGGTTGACTTCACCCAGTTTGTTTAACCTATATATAGACCGGTTGGTGCGTGAGCTGAGTGGCACCTTGGTTGGATGTTCTGTTGATGGAAGGATGATCAATAACATAAGTTATGCTGATGACATGGTGCTGCTCAGCCCATCAGTCTGCGGTCTAAGAAAACTGCTGGCCGTCTGTGAGAGTTATGCGGAGGATCATGGATTGAGGTATAATGCCACTAAGAGTGAGGTTATGGTCTTCAAAGTACCTAAAAATACACCTGCAAATATTCCACCTGTAACGTTGCGTGGAATTCCGTTGCAGGTGGTCACTCAGTTTAAGTATCTTGGTCACGTGGTCACGGATGCTCTTACGGACGATCAGGATATTGATAGGGAACGTAGGGCGTTGGCAGCCCGATGCAATATGCTTGCTCGCAGGTTTGCGCGGTGCACGAAGGAGGTAAAGCTAACGCTTTTCAAAGCTTATTGCCAGACGTTTTACTCGTGCAGCCTGTGGGTTAGGTATACGCAGAAGGCTTACAACGCCCTGCGGGTCCAATATAATAACGGGCTCAGGATGTTGTTGGGACTGCCTCGGTTTTGTAGCGCATCAGGCATGTTTGCTGAAGCGAGACTGGACGACTTTTATGCCATCATGCGCAAGAGAAGTGCATCTATGCTGCGGCGATTCCGAGGCAGTCCGAACAATATTTTAGGTACACTGGCGGACAAAATAGATGGGCCGTTTATTAGGCACTGGGCTGGGAGACATGTGCGTACAGACGTACATGTGCAAAATTAATTGTTATTTTTTAATGGTGGTGTCACTTTTGTTTTAATTTTATTTTACTTTTCACTAACAATAGGTTAAGGCAATACTAACACATTATGGATCCTGTAATCTGAAATAAAGAGTTATTATTATTATTATTATAAATACCAGTAAAACAACCGCGATTGCTGCTATCGCATATGTATGCATTGTTTACGCAATCACACAACATAACATCACGTCTGTACCCTATAAACGCAGATGCAGCTTCCTGTCACTGATATTTACATAGCAAGTAGTGTTATATGAATTTGTTTGAGGTAGGTATAGCTAAAAAGTGAAAAATAAAAACTTTTTTATATAAAAAAAAACAACTGACTTCCAAAAAAACACTACAAAGTGAAAAATAACTTTAATTTCGGAAGTCGGTGTCAAAAAACGAAAATGCGGAACCGACGACGCCCGACTTCCAGCATTAAAGTTATTTTTCACTTTGTAGTGTTTTATTGGAAGTTGGTTGTTTTTTTTATAAAAAAAGTTTTTAATGCTTGGAGTACAAGTGTGCCACATTCCGCTTGTATTTTAGTTGTGTTAATACACAGCAATTACTTATTTGTGGGTAATTAGTGAGTATCTTCAAAACTAAAACAGTAACGGAATTAACTGGCGATAATCACTAACGATTAGGAAGAGAGTGGGACGCGTCTTCGTGGATTACCTCTATCCCTAATAATGTATTTTCCACATTGCAGGTGTTCCTAAATGCAGTGACGAGGGGTTCAATATGCGGTGTGGTGGGCAAGAAACCATCCTTACTGCTAACCGACGCGGCCACAGCTTTAGGGTCAGAAGGTGGTCCAGTCTTCACTGAAGGACCTACGTGAGTGTCTTGCAAACATATACAACGTGTAACGTTAAATGCGCAAAACCTCAGACACCCCAACTGATATTTAATTCAATTGACCTATTTCAGAGAGAAAGTAAGTCATTAAAAAAATTGTAAATGTTTTATGTGCTGTTTTAGTTTTACTGGCCATTCTGATTGTTACTTGCGTCTGCGACGACGCTTTACCGAGGGAGGAGTCGTCACCGGGCCGCTGCGCCGCGCTGACATTGGCTTGCTTGACCTATTAATAAATAGACACGGCAACGTTTTTAATGTAGATTTTTTGAAAAATGTGACCTATATTAAAAAGTGATTCAATGAATTGAATCGGTCATTTCAAAGACCACTGAAGTCACAAAATTATAATTTTTCAGAAATCAATAAAAACTGTATCATACGCAAACAAATGACTTTTAAAGGACTTTTTTATGTTTAATTTAGTATTTGAGTAGTAAAAAATTAAAATAGC